>PXOD01000094.1:0-71016 GCA_003012165.1 Paramyrothecium roridum | reverse complement strand
TCCTGTCAAAGTCGGAAAGGGGCAGCATCGATGTCGATCGCCCGTTAGCTCCACTCAGTGGGCGAGCAGCCACCGTATTTTTGGTTTTATAAGCATACAGCAGATACGAGACGAACCACGTTAAACCTTGTTTGAATAAAATGTAGAGGTTTAGAAGACATCGACGGAGTACTGCTCGCGCAAACCCTCAACCCACCACTGCTCAATGTCTGCCTCTGATTTCGGACCGCAGCGTTGTTCTGCAATCTCCCGATAGATCCTACGCACTGTTTCCTTTACGCTCTGGCTGACCGGACGTCCCCCACAAACATAGACGCGTGCTCCGTCTTCCCACATCTTGGCCAACTCGTGACGATCGGCCCAAACCGCATCTTGCACGTACTTGTGGCCACGACTTTCCTGACTTTGGCGAGAGAACGCATAGCGGACATCGACCGAGGCGGTCTCAAGGTCTGCCGCGTAAAGGGTGTGTTCAGGGGTCCGACAACCAACGTACAATATGGCCTTGGCGAGCTTCTCTTGAAGTGATGGATTCGCCCGTAGTAGTTCGCTTCGACTCTGAACAAATCCGCGGAACGGTGCGATCCCACTGCCTGCACAGACCATGATAACAGGGGTAGAAGGATCAGCGGGAGGGCGGAAACGATCCTGCCCGGGCTTGACTAGGCAAGTGAGCTCGCTACCAGGTGATAATGAGGCCAAGTAACCCGACGCAAGACCGCGAATTGATTCATGGTCTTCATTTTTACGCGAGGAGGACAAAGAGAAGCTCTTATCATGCGAAATTAAGGACCATGTTAGAGAGCATCGACTGGAACTGTCATTTCGTGATGGGCTGGAGGAGATGGAGTACAATCGCGACCGAATAGGCGGTAGTAGAGTAGCAAGGTCTCCCAACGATATCTTTATGGAGGGGTAAGTTTCGAGAAGGTCCAGAACAGATGGTCGTCGCTCAGTTGACTCTGCAAGCTGTTTGATCAAAGCTACAAGCCCCATCTTATCTTTGTCGTCTGTGCAAGATTCCATGAGTATTTGCAATCGCTGTCAGACATGTCAGCATGCAACTAGCCTCAAGTTTCGGCTGGCAAATAGATATTTCATACTGACCTTAAAGCTTGCTGGTTGATTAAGTTCGCACCACGTCTGAAGCGTCACGGCCGAAGGATCTGTGGTGTTGTAGCTTCGTGCCTTGAGTATCCTGCAGAATCGCTCCACAATGTAGGGTGAATTACGAGGGACAACTTCAAGGTAGTCGCCTACTTGATACTTCATCCCTTCAGGTAACTCGATCTCCATGTGATACTTTGGACGGTCTTCGTTGCCCGTCAAGGCCTTGACATCTAGCACTTTGGCTTTTGCGTGGCCAGAAAACATTTCTTCTGCAAAGGGTTGAGCATTGGAGATTTTACTGTCAGGAGGCAATCCAGAAGCTGGAACTTGTATCTTGTAGTGATCAGAGATGGCAGGCCACAGATGGTCGGCTTGCCATGTGTCGAAGTCCCCCGTAATGTCACCCTCTCCAGCATCAGCTTGCCCTCTTGTGGCAAGTTGAGAAGCACCACGTCTCGTCATTTGGGCGTCAATGTGTTTCGGGAATACTTGGAATGTTTTTTTCCAATCACCTTTCTCAATAGTTAGATTCGTCTGTAAGGTCATTACAAGGTGGCGGACGTACTATTACCACAACCGAATATGGCGTATTTGACTCCACTTAATGAGTCGTCCGTCAGGCCATCTAACCAAGAGTTGAACTTTGCAGCATTGTCTAAGATTATTTTAGTTGAATGGACGCAATGATAGTGTCTGGGACAGCAGTAATTGTTTCCGAACCAACATACCTGGAGGCTGCCCCTCATAATGAGTGGATGAAATTATAACCACAGGCTGGTTTTGGGGCAAAGCGTCTGCTGCTTCGTTCAAAGATTTCACATCACAGCTAAATCCGTGCTGTAGAGCTGATTTGGCTGCTCTGCTCGCCAGACTTCGGCAAGTCCCTGTATTGCTGCCGTAGACGACTGTCATTGGCCGTAGCCCTTCGCTGCGTGAGCAAGCCTGTTCCTTGGAAGCCTTCAACTTTGAAGAGGCAGATTTGGTGTTGTGAAAGAGATCCCGCTGTAGGGACAGGGTGTCGACATTGGGACGGAGCTTGGCGTACATAAAGAGATCTACTGGCTTTATTGTTCCAGCTTGTCTTAGTTTCAGGCTGTAGTCGGGATCAACAAATTTGAATTCAAACTTCTGTATCAATATTGCTGTTGCCATAATAGCCTCCTGCATCGCAAATTCGCTACCTAAGGAGTGTTAGATATGGCTTGTTAGAAATTTCCATATACCAACCAATACAAGCTCTGGCTCCATGTCCGAATGGCTGCTTCAAGTTAATTAATGAATCCAAACACTTCTTGAAGGAATATTGGGCACCTTGAAAGAATTGGGCGGCAGCTTCTTAAAATTCTCTTCCAACATTCTTTCCGGTCTAAACAACTCAGCATCATCGCCATAAATAGCCGGGTCCTTGTGCATCTTGTCAAGGAGAATGAAGCAGCCAGCATTTGCTTCGATATGATATTTGCCGGCAAGTAAAATGGGTTCATCATCTGTTACCCAAGGGCATAAAGCAAAGCCCTGAAGTGGCGAGTGAAGCCGCAAGGTTTCTCTTACACAAGCTTTGGTGTAAGGCAAGTGAACGAGTTGGCCTGAAGTCATCGGCTCTGTCCCCAAAACATCATCGACTTCCTGCCGAAGCTGCTCGTACGCCTCTGGGTATTTAACAAGATAGAAAAATAAGAATGAGAGCAAAGCAGACGTTGTCTCATGACCTATCACACGTTAGAGTTGGTTGTGGGTCACATTGCACCTACTTACCGGCAATAAGAAAAGTAATCATGTTGTCCACAATGATGTTGTCTGAAAGAAACTTCCCAGTAACAGGATCTTGCCCGTGCAGCATGGCATTTAGGAGATCTTTGCGATCAGAGGGGTTTGCTCGGCGCCGAGCAATAACTTCTAGTGCAACTCCTTGCATTAGTGAAGAATTATCCTCAAACGCTTTGTTTGACTTCCAAAATAATTTGGATAGCCAGTGCGGCCTGATCGAGCGGATTTGTGACTCCGCCAGTACTGCAACCATTGATTCGACGAATGGATGAAGCGATTCTTTGTAGAACGAATTGAAGCGCATATCCAAAGAACACAAGCCAATGGTATCCAGTGCTAGGCGAGTAAAATCGGCAGACATATCAATAGGGACCTCGTCACCGAAACGAGCCCATCTCAACACCATCTGTGTAATGACATCGTGCATCTCTGGGAATTGTTAGGTGTGACACCAAGTAGAGGAAGAACAGTGCACCTTCAAACATGTCCCGGATTGCAAGAGGCCCGAAGGCAGGCACTAGAGTTCTATGTGCAAGTTCCCAGCTTTCCTGCTTGTAGTCGGCGGTAAACATGCCCTCGGGAATAGCATCATACAACGCTTTGGTGATACCGACGGGCCTCTTGACGAAGTCTTTCCTGGAGCATATTTCATCGATCAGGTCATAACCGGTCACAAAAACTCGGTCAGCGCCCCGGAGACGCAGTTTGTAGATTGGCCCATATATGTTGGAAAGATTCAGCCAGCCTTGGATCGGGTTCTTCAGATCTATGTCCAGTATGTTGCCAAGCAATGGTAAACCCGGCGGCCCCGGCAGCGGCTCCATGGCGGGGAGGTGAGTAGGGGAAGCAGTCTGGTCTGGAAAGAAGAGAGACTAGACGAAGATCGAAGGTAAGGAATACGTGGTGACCACGTACTACTTAGCACATGTTATGGGGGTGGAGGTGGCGCTTTACTTTAGATCTGCATGCCTCGGATCAATGGGTGGGGGAAGATACTAACAACCGCCCCAACAGGGTGAGGATTTCTTGGAAACAAGCTTCTTATCTGCCAGGTACATGTTGATCACATTCGTGAATGCCAAAACACCTGATATGAACCAGAATATCGTGCTGATTCAATCTGACAATACGCAGACGAGCATGCCTTATCCGGAACGCTCCACATGACAATCACTCAACCCCCTATCCAACTCTGGGCACAAGTTAGGAAACTGAAAAAGGGACCGCATAAATTAAAGGAAATGCCTAACATGGGAATCTCAACGGTCGTCTGAACTAGGGCAAGCTTGCTTGATCGGACGGTAACTTACACCTGAAAGGTTGCACACAATTGTTTGCCTGCAGGTGTGTTCGTCGAATTGCCAGAAAACGAAAAACAACGCTCATTTTCTGCATGGAATCAAACTAAGATTTAAGACTAGGCAGTGAATTTGAAGTATCTCACGGAGGCATAAAGCTATCCGGCCGACAAAGAGCTATCAAAATAGATTATTTACAGAATCCTGATTTAATATTCACAGTTGGCATTTCATCAAGGTGGTTTGGTCGAATTGATTATTTTCATGAATTATGACCCAAAAGAACTAAAACATGCTTTGATTTGCAGACAATTCATTGATTGAAAGTCGGTTAAATGAGCCAGGCATGCCATGGCTTGAGGGTTAACACCAGCCTCCATAGCCTGTCATTCCCTTCTTTGGGCCTTGCCTTACCATGGTGATGAAATTCAACCATTTGATTGCTCTTAACACTCTCAAAATTATAGGTATACTGTGGAAAACAAACATGCTTTACTGTAACTGCATCATCGATCTCTTTGAAGTGGTATCACAAAACTAGTTGACGGAAGCCATGTAGTCAAATCTCAGAGAACTCAGACAAAATCTTCTTTAACGGTGTCCCCAGGTGCCGTTTCACTTTCGTACACTCCCAGAATTTGTCCCATGTGTCCCATAAAAGTGGGAATTGTCCGTCGTTCTCTTTCCAAGAGTGACAGAGTCACAGACGCCTCGCTAGACTTGTATGTTTTAAAGGGTGCAGTTGGCCGATTGAGCATAATCCTCACAACATCCTTGGATTCTCGGTCTTTGTCGGAGTTGCTGATCAAACTTGCTCTGAAATCCTCATTTGGGAGCCGCGTCAAAGTTTCCTCGGTCATTTCATGGCCATGAAGTGTTCGAAGTACAACTGCTCCATGCTCTTGAGACTGAATGAGTTGGCTCGCAACAGCCCGCCCTCGTTCATCACGTCCAAAAATGAGGCTATTCGACTGCTGCGCATCGGGGTTTCAGCAAGGGCCAGAATAGCTGCCTTAGAACTGAGGGCCAGGCTATTCTCCCTATTCTCGCCTCTGGGGACAAATACGTGACCTGGGGTCGTTGTAGCGATTCCCGAGGGTTCGATATGAAAGTCAAGCTTATCGAAAGGCACTTTGATCATGACTTTAGACTTTGCCATGGTTCCGTATACTGCGGTTCCGTCGTTTGAAAAGCTAATGTCTCGCATAAGCGACCCAACGGCAATAGGCGCCGAGCCTGCGTCAAAGTGTCAGCATTTATTTCACGTTATCACAAAACGAAGGCAGCCTTGTACCCTTCTTATCAAAGTTCCATAATACAGTTCGAGCACGTCTTGACTGCTGCTGGAATGTTGGATGCATCAAATTTGGCATCAGGTGCGGCTCGTTAGATCCTTTGTAGTTCCTAACAAACGACAAATTTGCGAAACTTTTTGCCTCTCCTTCTAATTCCGAGAACTTGAGGATAGATACACCAATTTCTTGGTCTTTTCTTTCGTTCCAGGCAGTGGGGCCGGAGGTAAAAGCAAGAAGAGGAAGGTGTGGATGGAATCTAAATGGCTTATCCTTCAATTCGGTGATTTCATCCGGGATGAACGAGATGCTTGATAAGAGGGTGAAACAAGGGCCTTGGCCTTGACCAAATGCGTTGTTGCGATAGATACGAAGGAACCACATCTTGGCGCGCGGCATATCCTTAGAGTTGCACGATTGCTTCTTCCCACCTGTGGGTAAGATATTTAAGACCAGCAAGAACTTACCAAGTTCAGGCAACTGCGTCCAGAAACCTGGGTGAAACGTACACCAGTCGAAACTAAATGTGTCACAGATTGTCGGGTCTGTCTCCAACGACAGACATAGCTGGACTACTGACATGTACGTAATACTAAACGCAACGATTATGGCTACACGTATGATACACGATTTACCTGGGAGACTTTGACCCTCTTATTTCCCATGTTCCCTTCCTGGTTGCCTGTAAATGCCCGTGGTAAGAGTTCGTCCATCGGCGATTCTTGTTGGTATCCCACGTGCGGGAGCAATGGAGGCCCCCGACACAGGCCCACAGTCGAGTCCTTGTCCTTGTTTAGGCCCGAGGGCATGCACGTTACAACATACAGGCATCATATCCTATCATTTCCTTTGGTATTCATGAATCATATACCAGCCATATCTCACTCCAGTTTCTGGTTCACCTAATGATCGGTGATGATTCCTAGACGAGAAGGGGTCAAGCATTTATACTTCTCTCTTCACATGCATAGCACTTGCTCAGCCCAGGATACAGAGACCTAGCCAAGGACATACCCCTGTTCCCGAGGCTAGTCTCGCGTGCCAGAGGCCCAATAGTGCCTTGCAAAACAAGGTCCCTCTCCGCCTGAAAGAGGGGCGTAGCAGATTATGCCTGGGCCTGTTGGTGCAATGGGTTGCGACCTGGTTATCTGATTAGGGAGTGTGGTGACACAAGATATGACATGACAGACAAACTCTGGATCTACGGTAGATGATTTGCTGGTGGGCAGAGGACTGTGCAGGGGTGACAGCACCGGGGCGAGAAGAAGAAAAAGCAATGCCTCGAGTGGATTGCTTTTGCAGTGCTAGCACTAGAGCTGGAGGCTGAGCGCGGCATTGCCCAGTTTATGATGATCCCTTGTCTACGGAGATGTTAGCCCTGACTGTCCCGCTAAAGTGCCCCCTTGGTGTGTGATCATCTACTTATACCGCCTGTCTACGCGGGAAAACTGACTCAGCGCTCAAATACAACTTGGGGTTCGCGGGGACCGACATGGCATGGCATCAGCATCGCGTGTTGCCTTACTGTGAAGCAAGCTCCAGCCCGGTCCATCACATGTAGGGAGCTTTTCTTGCTGCGTTTATATTTGCATGGCGCTCAACTACATATCGACAAGGAGATGTCCGAGGCCGATGGCCTTCCGTCAGCCGTGATGCTGTCTGGGGCATTTGCACACCGCCACGAGGGAAATGTCGTTGAATCGTATACTATCTAGAATCATTTGGAGGAGTCAGGACCTTTGGTCACCAGGTTGTGGCCACTGCTAGTAGGGCAGCAAAAATGCATGGATGGCTCGGGCCACGGATCTGGCACTTTTTATTATCATGACCCATCACTATTCTTCCAGCGTCACGGTTCCGACTTATTCGGATCCTGCAGAACCCCATATTTTCTTGGTAGTTACGACGCAGCCAATCGGTGCTCGTGCGCGGCCACTACATGCCAAACCCGGAGTTCAGCTGGACCTTTGATGCCGGGCTTCACATACACCGGTCCGTGACAGCACAGCCGTGGGCTCCGGAACCCTGCCCAAGCTACGCATGCATTGACATGCACGAGCAATATGTCAATCGTAATTTGGCTAGTGCCCGCTCCCCGGAGAACACATGAAGTATTCCAAGCGGACCGGCACATGTCCGGGGCTGGTCCGTAGCGGATCACGGCCCGCGCCTGACGCGGCGGCGCATGATTCATCTCGCCGCCTTGGGAGACGTCTTCTAGTACGACAAGAGCGATAGATTGCGTTTCTTCTAGCATATATACCAGATTCTCGGGGCGGGTGTGATCTGTGGTATCTTTGTGTGTGACGGCGAGTTTGAGAGCACCGCGGTCGTCGCAATCTTGGCAGCATCTCGAGTCTCAGTACCTGATAAGCATGGCTTCCCGCTGCAGTAACGTATCTTTTTCCCCATCGATTATGCAGACTTCCTTGTTGATCCCGATGTCAAGGTCTGTGGCAAGGATCGCATCAGTCATCTACCATGTCTAACTCTGTAGCGCCTTTGATCAAACTCTGGGCAATAGCCTTCGAGTAACATAGATTCTCTCTGCATCCTGTCCTTCGTATCTGGCTTCCCTCTCATATGGCTCGTTAGCCAGGCCGCAAAAAGGCCGTCTTCTTTTCCTCCAGGACCTCCAACATTGCCCTGTCATAGGGAATCTTCACCTGATTGAATATCGCTAACAGTATCTCTTAATAAATTCCTACTAGGAAGCTTGGGAATAACTGGTATTTATAGAATGGAAAGAAATTATAGCTGCTTCAACCTTAATACCTAGGTAGAGTGAATTATACCTGGCCTTATCTAGCTGCTAATAGAGGAATACTTATATAGATAATCTCTACACGACTAACAGCCAAGTAAATGCAAAAACCAATCTCTCTATATCGCAAGCAACCGCTCAGCCTGACATGTTGGCTATTAGCCACCCAGCTATAACATACTAGACCTTAGTAGCTGAGTAGCATTATACGCTGTATCACAGCTGGGTAACCGGGTAGACAAGCGAGGCGGATGTACAGCAGCCCTACCGCGACCCATCAAAACAAATGACTAAACGAACGAGTACAACAACATTCAGGGCTCCACGGCCAAGTCCTCCCTATAATCTGCTGGCCGAAATCATTGTGGCTCCGGCTTACGGGTTCCATCCCTGATATTGCCCACCTCGAACCACGATGAAGAAGGATTCGAGAAGCTGCATATCTGCCAGATGGACGATGCCCCTGACCTGGTTCACGGCCCAAAAGCTCAGGTTGTAGGCTTGACACGTATTAATCAACTGCCCTGTCACATGTCGTTGACCGGGCAGGACGTTCACGGGAACGGTGTAGATGCGGCTGTTCAGGGTCCGGGGTCCTCCCTTGTCTCCCAGGATCTGTAGGCTGCGTGAGTTCGAGTTCTGGGGCTCCCAGGCAAAAGGCAGCCAGAACATGCCCACAGCGAGGAGAACAAAGAGGGCCCGCGTTGGATGCGCGTCATTTAGCCTGGTCACTGCCTCTTCCATGACTGTTTTCCAACCATGACTAGCGATATGTCCTGCAGCCTTGCATTCGATCAAAAGAATCTCGCGGTTCAGGACAGTTGGTCGCTGGCCGGGTGCGACTGGAGCATTTTGGATAGCCCTGGTAACAAGGACGTCGGGCTTCTGCGAATCGGGTCTTGTGGGAGGCTGTCCACGGTACGATTCTCGGGTGATTCGGTAGTGGAAATGAGGCCCCGTTATCAGAAAGAGCAAATCGGCTCCAAGGACAGAGCTCTGACTGTATGTGCTAGAGTAAGGAAGTCACTGGAAGCATTCTGTATAGGTATGCAAGAGCCTTCGTCCTCCTCCCTTCTACTGTTCCTTCCTCCTACTGTTACACTTCTCTAACATGCTTCTTTGCTATTACATGCTTGGACAAGCACACACACATACGCACACACACACGCACACACACACGCACACACACACACACACGCACACGCACACGCACACGCACACGCACACGCACACACACACACACACATACGCACGATGCCGCCCCGCCGGTCTGAGAGGATTGCGGCGAGAGCCGCAAGAATGGTGGTGGCTGCTGCCACTACACCGCGAGCTGTTCGCGTCGCTCGGCGCAACCTCGCCCGTCTGCTTGCGCAGCAGCAGCAGCAACAACAGCAGCAACAGCGAGGAGGCGGCGGTGGTGGAGGAGGAGGTGGTGGTGGAGGAGGAGGAGGAGGAGGAAGAGGAGGAGGAGGATGATGATGATGATGATGACGATGACGAGGAGGAGGAGGACGAGGACGACGACGATGATGATGATGATGATGATGACGACGAAGAAGAAGAAGAAGAGGACGAGGAAGAGGAGGATGAAGGGGGGGTGATGTTGGACGAGTATGGGGAGGTGATCCCCCTGGAGGTGATGGTTGGGGGTGACCCCAACAGCGACGACGACGAGATTGCCCCGTGGTACTAGATGGCCTAATGGCCCGAGTATTCTTATCCCCCCTTTCCACTCGGCTGACAGAGATGCAGGCATATTCTTATCCCCCAAATGTCCAATATTCTTATCCCCCTAATGTCCAATATTCTTATCCCCCTAATGTCCAATATTCTTAACCCACCCGATAGCATCGGCCTCCCCGCGGCGGGTGGGGGAAACCTTTGGGAGTGATGACCCAAAGGGCTAACAGATGCTCAACTGTTATTCAATGGCTACGAATTTAAGATGACAATCACTTCCCGACATCTCAACGGTCCTCGTCGAACCTTATCGAGCCTTGTCGAGCCTTGTCGAGCCTTGTCGAACCTTGTCGAATAAATACTTATTCACGATAACGTCGCGAAACGAATCCCTCATTGTTTCCCCAGATCAAACCCGGTATATTCTACGGAACATATCTCTTCGATGACCATTATTATCATCTTCTTCATCATTGACGACGATCTCTATCATCAGGAGTCCTAGTGGTGGAGTTACCTTTCCCCTTACCGCTCCTCTAAGTTTTACCTATACACACTTGGGCGTCGTATCAATGAACATTCCCGACATCGCAGCATCGTTTTAGAAGAAGCTCTGCCTTCTCGATGGCTCCTCATTTTCCAAGCCATGTTCTCATCATGCTGTTATCATCTGAGCCTATAACATTCACTTGTTGTCAGTCGCCGAATGACACTCTTATTGCGACATCTACCTCGACCATTGAATCCCATTCTCTTCATCTACCTCGCGTCCTTCCGACATCGATTCAATCTACGAAGCGTGCTGTGTGCTTGAACGCGCTGTTTCATGCAACATCAAATTCAATCTTCAACCGCTACGACGTATATTCGACGTCAATCCTCCAACGTGTGCTGTGTGCTGTCAGATCCTCGAACCGCTACAACTTCTATTCAACGTCAATCTTGAGCTTCCGACGTGTGTGTACTGTCAGAGTCATGCACATCTACAGCTTAAATTCGATGCTGTCTGAAATTCGAACTTTCAATCTGTCTGTGTGCTGTTTGCTTCCAAGCTCGACTCTGATTACGATGTCGGATCAAAATCGCAGGCCGGTCGCACGAGAGATGAAGAGAAATGGAGATGTTGCAGATTCCTCTCCCCTAGTATGTAACCAGAACCTTAAGTACCTAGATATTAAATGTGTAGATATTTTAATTTAGGAACTTGTACTTTCTCTAAGGACACATCGCACGGCCTTCGTCCAATATCTGGTTATAGGAGACGGGATTCACAATTCCACGCCTCAGCTTCAAATTTCGTAGAGTCTGTCGATAGCTCCAGTGCCCTTGCCACCTTTCTCTCTTTATCTCAAGAGTTTGACCAGGTCGTATGTCTCGCACCATCCACCTCCAAGCTTCGAACACGGGATCAAAGAAACTTGCCTCTACATCAAAGACGGCCATGAAGGTGATTCTCGGCTGTGGCTCTGATTCAAAGCGAAACACCCAATCATGAGTACGACCCTCTTCCGCTACAAAGTCCCACAGCTCCATCACTTTAAGCTTAGGCATATGGTAAAGGGCAGCGACACCCGCTGCGACGAGCAAACGACAACGGCGCCACGCAGGCCGCGGACCACACATTGTGGCGGCCGTCAGCGACAGGTGTTCCAAGTTTGGATAATGGTGAGCCTTCTGCACTTCTTCTCGCCAATTTCCGACATTCGGCCAGATTATCGGGAAGAAGTCTTTGGCATCGATATGAAAGGACGCGCTCAAATTCTTTAAGCTTAGGCAAGTCTTTGCCAAAGCCTCGCCCAAAACCCTTCGAGGCTTCCTCTCGGAGATGGCAGCGCCATGAAGATGGAGTTTCTCATTGTAATCCTCGAATAGAGATAGTGTGTGTAGTGTTTTTGGCAAGCTCTTGGAGATCAAAAGCGAATAGCCTATCCAGGAATTCAGTTAGTACGTCCAGACCAAGCGCGTCGATAGATTAGACTTACCTGTTTCCAGTGCCAATCGATGGTCTTCGTCTATACCACGCCATTTCTCATGGCGAAATCGGTGAATATTTGTCAAGCTCTTTTCCAGCATCATTCGAAGCATTAAAAGGGATATATGGCGGAAGTAGTGTCTTCGAATCTCCAGTCCGGTGAGGGCCTCGACCATTGGGAGCTCTCCGAACTCGGTGATGCAGAGCTTAATAATCTTTCGCGCATGCACTGACTTGGGATATCCTACAGTTGATAGAAGTCGTTTCTTTGCTTGAGTGCTGGCCTCGCCCAATCGGCTATTAGCCCATCCAGGGCAAGCGTCACTTGATTCCAACAGTAATCCCTCGTGACGCTTATAATCAGCAGCAAGGCCCTTGGGGACGAAATAGCCAGGAATATGGGGGAAGCCTTTTGTGAAGCGCATCTCCCGAAAGGCATGTTCTCCATCACTGGGTGAGTATACTCCGAGGTCCAACGTGAGGTGGTCTCCCTTGTCCAGAAGGTCGCACCGCTTTTCCCATGTCGACAAGATATGCAGGAACCTCCAGATGGTTTCAAAGAAGACTTGATCGTTCCTATTGATGGGATCTAGGGTCAGTACTAAGAGCAGAACTGACGCAAGGTCCGATGCCTTCATAGGTAGGGAGTAAATACTTTTTGATTGTAGCCTTGTCTTCCTCCGATTCACAAACGCTGCAGCCATACTCATCGAGTTTGATACGAAGTATGATTCTTTGAACTGCCCGACGGCGTCTCTCATTGCAGCTGACGATACCGATGAAGTCCTGGAAGCGACCTTGATCGAGGGCCAGTACCTTGAAGTTTTGCTGCTCAAATTGAAACTGCCATTCTTTGCAGACTGTCGCACAGTGTGCACGTTGATACGACGCTACTGGCCATTCGGACTCTGGCGAAAGATCATCGAATATAATGCGACGGACTTCCGCTGGTAGCTGGGGCCAGCCAGTCATATCTGCAGATTTTGACTCGACTGATTGCTGCAGGAAAAACGTCGGCGTCGTATGGTAACGATGTCTAGGATGGTAGAAGAGAGAAGTTTGAAAGGGTGGGGTGGGTCGTAAATATAGGCATATTTATGCCTTGAAAGTATATTTTCAGTAACCTTTACTCACCAGCACAGAAGGCTGTAGTCCTCGTCGCAATCTCTCACTTCGTCCAGGCTGGTAAGAGTTTCAACTACAGCGGTTGACATGAGTTTCGCTCAATGCTGCCCCAAAAGCTTACCAAATTATCTAGTTAATAGAGCAAAAAAGAACTGATGAATTATAAACAAACATTACATAAGTATTCTAAAAAGAACTTTTAAAACTTTATAAAATAATTATTCAATAGATTATTAATTATTATATCCAAGAACTATAAGGTTTGATTCTATTATTATGCGAGACTTTTGTTGACTCACCGTAGGAAGCAGAGCTTCAATGGGGGCAGACAAGAAGTCTCCGCGAGATTACGCAGCCAGTTAACAAATATTTTACATAATATCAGAATATGACGATATTATTTATCCAAGACTGCTACTAGTGATGTAGAAAGAAATCTTTTATGAGGCCTTGATATAGCTTCTTAATACAAGATGTCCAATTTATTATCTTACCCATATATTAGCATTGCTTCTAAACTATCTAAATCATTGCCATCACGGACCAACAATGTAGCGACTTAATATACTATATGCAGCTAATATCTCCCCATTATTAATGAAAGAAACCGCGGGAGCACAGCCGTCTTGACAGCTACCGATAACATATCGCTTTCGTTTGTGCTTCTTGGTGCAGATAAATACACATATCAATTTACCAAGTCTGGATGCCGGACTGGCTCATTAATTGAGCTTTTGGGGGATCTTTCACCACCATGGAGCATCCGCATTACGCCAGGTATTCGTCCCGCAATGGATTTCGCCACGCATGACATGGTGGGAATACCAGTCGTCCTGCCAGGTGACGTTGTAGTTCGCTTGGGCATATGCCTCTTCTGCCGCTGTTCTAAGTATATCCTTGCCGTTGATGATGGGACCCCAGGGGTTCGGTGCAAGCACTACAGAATCCGACAACACAAGGCCATTGATGATGCCGGGATAGAAAGCGAACACTTGAGCGAAGTTATAATCTCCACCAGACTGACGACGGTCTACACGGTCATCCGTTGAAGCTTCGATAATATTCTTCGGAAGTGGGGTGCGATTTCCACGTCGGACTCTTGCAAACTCCCCACATCCCGCTTCTTCGTGATAATAGAGAGCGGGAATACGGAATATCTCGCCGTCAGTGATTCCAGTTTCTTGCTCTAGAATTCGAAGATTGGCTGTAATGCGAGCTGCAGCAATATTATTGTAGTCGGTGAAGTTATTCCTGGCCAACACTTGATTGATAGTGAAATTGGGGAGGCATTCCCAGACATCATCGTAAGACATTTTGGGTCGAGAAAATGCCTGTTCATTGCCATGCCCATCAGCAACAGCCCGTTGGAGTATTTCCAAACCAAGGAGCGGATCATCAAGCATCAAAACCCATCCGCGTTCGTTGTTAGCAGGGAGAAACTGCAGAAACTCGTCCACATGACCCACAGAAAGCCAGGTGGTGTCGAGGCGGACAGGCTTCTGTGTCTCTTGCGCTTCGAGAAGAGGCAATATTTCTGGGTCCCGGCCGCGCTGGGTACCCATGATGATGCGACCGGCAGGGTAGGTCACGCCATTGAGAGTATAGGGTGGTATAGTTTCCAGGTTGCCGGTGGCATCAATGGTGCCGCCTCCATCGCCGGTATTCACTGCTCCTACAGCTTCGCTCCGCAGGTCAGTATAAATGCGGCGCCCTGCTTCTCGGTAAAGCTGCGCCGAACGAAGCATAATGCGAATAACGATGGGACCATCAGGTCCTGGCATGCTGGTGTACGCTGCTTCAAAGAAATCCTGGGTCCAGATATCCCGAGTTACAAACTCATAGACTGGTGTTGTAATCCCAGCGTTGGCTGCATTTTGCTTGAGGTCTTTGACAAATTGGACCTGAGCAGATCGAGGAAAGCCTGAGCCCTCGGCACTGGTCACGAACAAGCGCTCACTAAGTTGAGAATGATGATGTGTCAACACGGGCGCAACTCGGAGGGCTACAGCGTCTTGGGCTTCACTACCACGGTCTGTAACCGTGAAAGTGATCGTCACCCGCCCATCCCATCCACCGGCTCGACGGATATCTCGACCATCAATACCAAATTGGAGCCCAGAGCCGATCTCAGCAGCAGTAAAGCTGTGGTTAGAAGAGACGAAAACCCAATCACCATTTGGCTTCCTCTGGAAGATACGAACCTTCTCAGCTGCTACTGTATCCTCTATCGTGAGGGACCCACGGGCAGCCGGGCTCAATCCAGCAATTGGCAGAGTTACTAAAGGTGCCAGATAATGCGGGTTTCGCAGCACATTGTCAGATGCGTCGTGGCATGTTTCGAGATCGGCATCGTCTGTAGCACCCGTGATCGTGCTAGAGCATCTACCCTCGGAATCTCCCAGGTTGGCGAGGAATAAAGCGCCAAGGTCCTCCGTCCATGCTATTTTATCATGCGAGTCAAAGCTGTCGACCTTGCCATCCCGGTTCGTATCAGCGAGTATGGTCACATGAATAGCTAGGCCAGCTCGGATCAGTGCTACGCATTGTTAGTCTTCTTTGTGTCCGAAAGATCATCCATTTTCGCATACCCAAGGCGGCAACAGCCAACTTTCTGCTCACGAGTTTCATAGCGACTCACACCACAACGAATTTGCCGCGAAAGTTCTGTGGTGTTAACAATAACGTTCTTCCCTTAAACATGTTGAGACCTTCATGCCTATTTAAATATGTTGCGTCTTGCAGGGGCGGTGTAAATGAGCCAAGCCGCTGTTGCAGGGATATCTGTTTAACCTTACAATAATGCTTACAGGCTGCTTTAGATCGGAATCACATTCCGAAAAGCCACCACTGGTTGGCATGAACATGCCAGGACCCTTGCGACGTTCATTCAGCTATGGCCAGGGTTAGGATCCTTGGGACTAGTCAGCAGAGTTGACTTGGGCAAAACTACTCTTTCAAGACGGTGGGGTTTGTGTCTTTTGAGCCTAACGTGAAAGTCTCACGATGACTGCATTTCGGCGTAGCGACTTGCTTGTGATAACGAGATCACCATACATTCATTCAATCAATCTAAGAAGATAAGACTGCTGAGTTAGTGTATACTTGTAACCCGCTTCGACATGGCACTTCGGGCCTGTCTTGCGCCCGCCTAGTACGCGAAAGTAAACGTCTGCCCGTTGTCGGTTAAAGCTTCTTGTCGGACCCATAGGATTCGTCATCTCGCCTTATTGACAGCCTTGCTAGATTCAGCCTCATGCAGAAAAATCCTCGTGACAGCGAGGGCGCTGGCCGAGAGCTGAGAGTGGGCTGAACCCCACGCTGAGATCCGCCAACTCATGCTTTCATTTGCATGCCTTCAACCACCGCAGCTTAGCAACATGTCTAGTCGCTTCCAGTACAGTTACATTAAGCCAGGATGGATCCGTTTGTTACTTATCGTTTCGGTCGATCCGGAAATCGTTTTTCGCGTTGAAAGCGTCTCTTTAGACTCGGACCCTTCGTATCTCGCGCTGTCTTACTGCTGGGGAGAGCCAATCTTCAGCAAGCGCGTGTCTCTCGAGATCGGTTTTCTTGATGTCACGCCGAGCTTGTACAATGCGGTTCGAAACATGCAAGGTTATGTAGGGGCTAAGATATGGATTGATGCAATATGCATCAATCAGGCGGACAACGAGGAGAAGGCGCACCAAGTGCAGGCGATGAGTCGAGTCTACCACCAGGCTCGCAAAGTTCTCATGTGGCTCGGAGATGCCGCAGACGGGAGTGATAATGCCATGCAGGGTGTGTCTGACTACGGCACAGCAGCTCGCGAGGCTGGCATTCTCAGGCTCACGCCAAATCAATTTCAAAACTGGCCAGATTTGGGTAACGAGCCTCCAGATGTATCGACAAGAGACAGGATCCTCAACCTGATGCAAAAGGCAACAGAGTCGGAGGGAGCCGAAAATCGTTCCCATGAAAGGTTGCCACGCCTGGCGTTTGCCAATCTATCCCGTCGAGAATACTTCACTCGGGTCTGGGTAAAGCAAGAGGTAACGCTTGCCCAGAACGCAATAATCATGTGCGGCGGTGAAGCTGCATTATTGGAGGATTTTCATGCTCTGATCTTATTCTACGGTCTCCTGCAGATGTGGGAAATCACAGAGTTCCAAGCTGGGAGAAGCACAAGAATTCCTGGACCCTTCTCCGAGGCTGAGCTGATGGCATCACCCAATATGACAGCCCTTATGGCGTCCGCAAGCCTCAGCAACATGGTGGGCGTGGCTTTCTCGGGACGCCGTAAGTATCTCAGAGACGGCCCGGAGCCCTTGTATGAACTGCTCTATCAATCATATGTCCAGCCTTCATCGCGGGTTTTATGTTGCAAAGACCCGCGAGACAAGATTTGGGGGTTGTTAGGCATCGCGGGAGACCAGAAAGAGCTTGATCTCTTGGTAAACTATGACAAGGCGGCCACAGATATCTATGAAAATACTACGAGAGCTCTGCTGCGGCTAGGGCGAATTGGGGTCTTGAACTGGTGTCGCTCGAGGCAACCTGGATCGCCTTCATGGGTTCCCGACTATTCTATGCCTATCAGACGACCATGGAGCGATGATACCAGCATGCCACTATTCAAAGCTTCAGGAGACAAGCGACAGCCTGCTCATCAAGGTGAAGCTGCCTCACAAGGAATTCTGAAGCTTCACGGGATAGTTGTGGATACTATCGAGAAAGTTGGTTCCACTTGGTGGGCCGATCTTGACGAACCTTTTAACCAAGAAGTGTTCTTGAAAGTGGCCGCGGACGTGGCCAGCTTCCTCGAGACATCACGATATACCGAAGAGCAAAGGATTGATGCCCTATGGCGAATCCCGATTGGGGACAAGGAGTTACCTCTTACAAGTCCGTACTGGGTTCGCGGTTCGGATCGATCGAAGCAGCAATATCATGCCCTGGTCTCGGAGCAAATGAGCGGAGACCTCAATGCTTCAACTTATTCCTATCAGACGTGCATGGGTTACAACTACATGGCTGCTCCAATGATGACTAGAGACGGGTACGTAGGGCTTGGACCAAGCGAGGCTAGGGCAGGAGATGTTGTCGTTATCTTTCTTGGGGGGACTACTCCACACGTGCTTAGGCCACGTCCTGACGACCAAGGAGGATATTTTCTCTTGGGAGAGGCGTATGTTTACGGTGTCATGGATGGTGAGGTTCTTAGTCTATCAGATACGACAGATGTGCTGGAATTGTGGTAGTCCATGTCAAGACGACTGTGTCATCAGAATAAGCACTATAATTGTAATCACTTTCTGTATTGATCCCTTTTTGCTTAAATCACGACGATGGAATGCTTGTTATCAATCCTTCCTTCGCTTGATCTTGACGGTTGCAGCCATGTTAGGTACACGAGCGGCGCCATACCACGCGTCTTTCGGGCGCTCCGTCCACGCAGCCTTCACGTCATAGTTGAGAACCAGGTGGCCCAGCAGGAGCTTGACCTCGTTGGCCGCGAAGAACCGGCCGGGGCACGCGTGCCGGCCGTGGCCAAAGGCCAGAAAGTCGGTGCTGGTCGTGGCGAGGGCGTTGCGGGCGCGCTTCACGTACTCGACGCCCTCCGTGTGGCGCTTCTCCACGAAGCGGAAGGGCTTGAACTCGAGGGGATCTTCGTAGTGCTTGGATTCCCGGAAGATGGGGTACGAGTGGGCGGCAATGATGGCCCCTCGAGGAACGTGCACTCCGGACGGCGTGGTGACACCGCCGGGCTTCACGACTTGGCGGGCTAACCCGTGGGTTACGAAGGAGTTCAGGCGAGTACTTTCACGCACCACGCTGTCCAATTTTTCCATTTTGAAAAGAGCCTGCTTACTCCACTCCCCGCCGTGCTCAGCCAGGACAGTCCGGATCTCCTCCCTGAGCTCCTCGATACACTCCTCCTTACTGCTAGCGAGATCGATGATTGCGTCCGTGACTGTAAACGAAGTAGTGTGGATAGCCGCAAAGTTGAGCAAAAGAATACGTCCGGCCAGAGCCTTCCAATCGTATTGATGCGGGTCCCCGCTCTCCTTGGCCTGCTTGACGATCCATTCGAGAAAGTCGTTGCGCTCCGGCTCAAGGTGGCTCTGCTTTTCCGGGTCGCCCCGGCGCTGGTCGTACTCCCTGAGGCGGCGCTGCACCTCTGGCTTGATGACATTGAGGAACTTCCTGGATTCCAGGTGGTTAGGAATAGTGAGGAAGGGGGCGACAAACGGCCTGAGGGGTCGCCCAAGGAGTCGCAGGATGAGTCCTGTTGACGGCACGGCTTGAGCAAAGGCCATGCCTGCTTTGAGGAGCTCCGGTTCACGACAGTATGGCTCGCCAATGAACACGCGGTTTGTGACGCTGCCAATTATGTGACGCATGGTTTCGTAGATGCCAACCTCAGTCCAGTTTTCTGTGTCACTCTTCCAGTGCTTCTCAAAGCTCCATTCACACTCCGACGCCACATCTGGAACAAGGTTGCCAATCTGGCTTGTCAGTGTAGTAGAGATGATCTTAACATGTGTCGGATTCTGCGCCACGAATGTTAGCTCATGAGCTTGCAGTTAATCATCACGTTTTCTTTTCTGGGTGGTGAGGTGGAAGGGGTAAGAACCACACACCCTGATGAGTTCGGGAGCACTGCAGGTATAATCGGTCTGGAGAGCGTCCATCGTAGCTTCGTGCATGTTCAGTACGTGGTCTGGCTGGTCGACGATCCATTGGGTCTCTTCCACGGGAAGAAAGACCTGGTAGCCCATGCCTACCATCGGTACAACAACGGTCTCGTTTCTGTGCTTGTTATAGGCTTCCAGAACAGCCTCCTTGTAGTGTTTGACATTTCGAAATGACGCTTGGAAATATGGAAACAGGTCTCCTTTCTTGACCCCGATCAGAGGCACGTCTGGTAGCTTCGGAGGAGAGAATGCTTTGTAGAGAACATAGCCGAAGATGAGTATGGCGGGCCCGAAGACGGCCGGCCGTAGAAGGAACTCTAACATGCCCGCTGACAGGGTATAGACGTTGTACGTCTGGGTCGATTATCGTTGTCGGCAAGTTCGATGATCGATTATGCGATCCGGGCGACTGTTCTCGTGCTCCTCCCAAAGCTGGCCCAAAATTGGGGTCAGCTTGCTAAGCTCAGGGTTCAGGAGTCCCGCTCGTTTCGGCTGCTGCTCCTAGAAAGCCGGCCACGGCAAGGTACCGTAATTGCGAAAGTTTTAAGCCCTTCAGAAACGACTGCCATCCGGTTTAATACTAGAAGATCTCGGGAACACCCCAAGAGGGTGGGTGGCGGCGTCAGCCAACTTATAAAGGAACGCCAGGCAGGTTAGCCACCAAATGACAGCCCAGCAAATAATTGAAACGCATCGGCGGGACTCTGGGGAACAGAGGACCGTCACCCTCAAAAGTTTCCCATTTGTTGGTTAGCCCGAATCCTCTGACCCCTGGCGCTGGTCGATATATGCAAGTAACACGGTGTGCTGTCAACCAACATGCATCCTACATCGTGGTCTACAAGGGCCTTCCCCACCCCAGAAAGGAAGGTCGGTTACGGGAACAGGAAACCCACTCGTGGGAGGTGCCCGGTAGATGGAGCCCTAGGGCGCTGCGCGGTGGCACTACGTAACGGTACTTGTGCATGGCATCGCTTGGCGAATCGGTGATGGTGGCGATCATCCCCGTCCGGAGCATTATTCCTGCTGCAAGCGATGTCGGGTAAGTTAACCCGAGTTGTTGCTCTCTTTCCCCGCGACAGCTTCGAATTCCTTTTCTATCCAAATGTAGTAATATCTGCAGTTCCAAACACAGTGCCTGTTATCAATGGCCAGTTACTTGTGGCCGAGTCGGTTGACTTGGAGAGGAAGATAATCATCTTACGCACTTGGCAAATTTCAGCGACCCCATCTTCGCCAGCTCGCTTAGCAACCGAGCTGAACAGGTCGCAACTTTAGTGCCCACGGTCTGGGCCGACTGACCCGCCTTCCCCTCCGATGCCATGTGCGCAACGGCCTCCACATCGCTTACTGCTTGACGGGACCCTGCGTCAAATCCGGCTTCAGACTCCTCACTTCGCTGTTGATGCGCAAAATCGCCTCCTGCGCGCCGTCCCACGTCTTCCGCTTTCCCGTCTCAAAGTACCGGAACGCGTGCGCCGTCTCGACGCCGTGGTTCATCATGTAGGTCATCCGCGGCGCCTTGAGCCACGTCCACCAGCCGCGCCAACCCCAGCCCAGGTTGTCCATGCCGGTGCCCGCGGCGTCGTGCAGGAAGCGCTGGTACTCCCACTGCCGCACGGCCCCCAGGTCTGCCGTGTTCTCCTGGGCCCAGCGGCGGGCCAGCCATCGCTGGTGGTCGTCGATGAAGCGTTCCTGGTCGGCGACCGAGGGCACGGTGCTGACCCCGCGCCAGATGTTGCTGACGGCCATGGATACAACGTCGGCAAATGAAAACCCGTTGCTTTTGCCAAAAGTTGAGGATATCAGAATGGCTATGCTGTCGTGATAAGCGGGCGGGAACATGTTCATGTACAGGCGTGGCATGGGCGGGCCGCCATAAGTCTCCTTCGCATCATCGAGCTTCGGCATGGTCCTCTCTACGAATGGCATAATCCCAAAGTTGGCGCGGTAACCCGTGCAACAAATCACGGCGTCCACATCCTCAAGCACCGTCCCATCCATGAACTCGACCCTCTTCCCACCAAGGAACCGCGCGATGCCGTGCATCGACGTTGCTTTGCCCTCGCGGAACAACTGCAGGACGACATCCATGCAGATGACCAGCGACAGGTGCAGCGGGACCTTGTTTTCCAGGATCCGTAATGACGGGTCAACCTTGCCGTACCCACGCATCACGAAGCCCAGACCCAGCTCGGTGAGTCTCGCATGCAGGTCGGGTGCTAGGCGTTGGATGAAAAGGGCTACCTGCCGACGGAAGTGTGTTATTTGCAAATCGACGGGGAAACCCTTCCGGTACCGGCTGAGAATATAGGCACCTCTTCGATGTGAGATGTACGTTTTGGCCGCTACCTCCGTTATCAACGACGCGATATCCCCAGCCGTAGCACTCATGCCAACAATCACGACATTCTTGCTCTTGAAGTCCTCAGCGCTACTCCTGATCAGCAAGCGGTCATGCGACAAGGTCGCGTCTCGGTGTATATACACACCTTCTAAACTCTTGCGCATGCAGTAACTGTCCCTCAAACGTATCCTGTCCTTCGAAAGAAGGCATCTTCGCCTCCGTCTGGTAGCCGTGGGCAAAGACGACCTTGTCAAACTCCCTGGTCTCATGGTTGTCTTCCAAAGTCATCTCCACCAGCCATTTCGTGTCTGCCTCGTTTCGGACGACTTTGTTGACGAATGCTTTGAATACGATGCTTCCGTAGAGATTAAAGTGTTTGCTATACAGCTCCATATAATCCTGGAAATCGGCCTGGCTCATGAAGGGCGGGTAGTCTGAAGGCACCATTAGATTGGGAATGCATCTTATTGGACGATTCGGATGATGTACTCACGCTCTGGGATTGGAAAGTCCGTAAACCCGCATGTATACTTGCTGATGTTTGCCGACGTTGCTGATCTTTAATCAGTGATCCAGGCGTTCATGCACTTCGCCGAGCCACTTACTAGGCAACGCAGTCGTCATTGTCTTATCCTCTGTGTACGACCACAGTCCTCCCACGCGGCTGCGCCGTTCGAAAAGGGTGGCATTGAATCCATCTTCGCGCAGCGTCTTCAACATCGACAAGCCAGTTGGGCCTATGAAGCTTATCAGTGTGTGCCATGGCCTCGTGGGGGAAGCTGTATGAAGGCGCACCAGCACCAATCACCGCAACGCTTGCTGGTTTGTCCTGGGACATGCTGTGCAACGTTCGTCGGCGACTGCACGGAAGGGCTACACTGTCAACTCTAGGGAAGCTGGCGCGAGAACGCCGACAGCAAAACACAATTCGCATGCGATGAAGATGCAAGGAAAGTAAGCCATTTAAAACCGTAGGATTTGCAAGCTCGTTGAAAGAAGCGCCTTAGACCAAAAGGGCGGAGGTACGGACCGGCTATTACCGCTGTCCCCGGAAAGTCTTGTACCATGGTGTCACAGTAAGACCTAACGTACCTCAAATGATTACATTCCCTGGCTCGAATCCTGGACCCGAAACCGAAAGTTAACGTTAGTGGGCAATACCTCTATAGCTTACGTGCGCGTATGGCCCCAGGCGGGCGTCTTGTTACCGATCAAGGAAATTCAGGGTGTTGAAAAGGATCGCGATGGCTGTTGTAATCCATCAGTCCCCCACTTCCAATCGTGCCCAAGCCACAAGCTTGACTTCATGAAAGCAATGAACCAGGACGGTAACGTAACGCAAATTGCTTTATTTCATATTCAGCGGCCAGTCGCTTACTTCGACTAGTCCATCCCTTTTCTGGAATGTCCGACTCTGCTTCATAGGCATCGCTGGCCAACCTGGGAACACTACACATGTTTTCTAAGATATGCCGCCGACCTCATGTCCACCGTGCGCCGTTTGACAACCTTCGCTCTAGTCCAAAATGCATGCATTGTACAGATGTCCCATTTTACAAAAGAAATGTCTTCCAGAGTGTAGTGGTGGAGTAAGGAATGAAGCCTTGAATCAGTGAAGAGCAGCCCAACCGCCGCTTCACATGCCGGAAGGTAGAGGGGCTTTAAGTAGCTCGTCGCAGCATTCTTGAGCCCTCGCTCATTCACGCTTATCCTCCGAGGATTTCTCGGTGACTCCCTTAATGGTCTTGGTCTTGGTCTTGGCCTTCTCCTTCTCTTGCTGACGGCCCTTCTGCCACTTTGCTACTTTCTCTCCCAGATAGCGGAAGGTACGTCGCCAACCAGCTGTGATAGGACCCTTAAGACTCTGCGTGGTGCTGGGCCAGTTGACCGTTTGCTTGATCACTCGGCGCGAGACGTCTTGAAGTGAGTGAGCGTCATCTGTGGCGATGCGCCTCTCGAATTCTCCGCCTTGTCTGCGCTTGAAGGAAGCTTCCTCTTCATCGGCCGTTTCCTTCATCATCTTGTTGAACTGCTCCTTGGGCATGGCGAACTTCTTCTGGTACTGGAAGTAAAGTCTGGACCTGAAGTTTTTGGGCAGTCGCCTGACCATGTTTCCACGCTTGATGGGGTCCATGTCTTGCTGGATCTTGTTATCTGACTTGGCATCGAGGACCCAGTCCTCGTCATCCAAGCGGCATGGCCCGACGAAAGACAAATTGGGCAGAGCTTTGACAAGAGGTCCGTAGAGGCGGCGGAAATGGACCATGTTGTTCTCCACAATGTTGTTGACCTTGCTCTTGTTCTCGGTTGGGAGGGCCATTCGAGGGTCGCCGAGATAGCTCAATCCTGCAATGGTGCCGTAGAACTCGGATTCGGTGAAGTCGGGCGGCAACAAAAGCAGAGCAGTGCGAACAGCAGAAAGCAGGTTGGACTGGTTCGCCAATCGCACTTGTGGGTGGTCGCGTAGAATCTTGACGGGCTTATGGAGCCGGCCAGCGAGGTACAGGTTCTCCCACGTGGATAAATCTTTCACAAGGTTGTCAATGCTCGTGACGCCGTATTTGATCAACATGCCGTTCATCTCGATGTAAGGATGAAAATAAACGCCGGCGCCCCAATCTTGGACGCGAGATACAGCACCAGAGCCCAAGGATGCAACGCCAGAGTAGTGGTTTCGATGCTGCCTGATGTTTATTGAATGCCAATGTTGGACATGAGTGACGCCGAAGATGAAGTCAATCATCTTGGGTGCTCCCTGCTGCGCCTTGACAAGGGCTTCTGGTGGTTTCGGATGAACAGCACGGAACTCGGCCTCGGTAACGTTGCGATTCGAGTTCTCCTGCGGGAAGACACCGGAGCCGTAGGCAAAGCAGTACACGATCGGCGCATTGAATTGGCGCAGCATGATTCGCAGAGCTTCTTTCAGTTCATAGTTAATGATCATGTGCTGATTGACTCCAAACAGGCGGTGCGGCAGATCGTCGAAGGACTTGATGGCAAAGTCGACAGTGTCCTCCCAATCGTCGCCGTAGAGGTTGTATTTCCCGCCGGCGGATTCGCGCTTGGATGACGAGGTTGGTTTCGATTGGGACGAAGGCGGATTCGCCGGATTCGCTGCCCCCTGACCGCTGTTTCCTGAACTTGAGTCGGAAGCCCATCGCAATTGTGAAGATGGCAGGCGACGGAAAGCATGTGATTCGGGTCGGAAGAAGAGACGAGACGAGAGGGGCGCGTATCGAAGGGAGCGAGGAGCAATTGGAGGTGCCACGACAGCGGCCTGTACAATCAATTAGCTTGATTTGCCCAGTTTATTGGCCGAAAAATGTGATGAGGGATACCTTTAAGCCGGCGCAGCCAAATCGGAGAGCGCTCATTGTGCAGTTTGAGGCAGAAGATCGTGAGGGTGGGATTTTCGGATGTCAGACGGGAGCAGCTGCAGCCGCGCACAGGCTACCGAGAGGCAAGCTCCATGTGCAGCCTCCACTGCGGCGAAATGGAAAAAGATGGAAGAGCGGCAGTTGACGGATTGGCAGTGGGATATGGGCGCTTGTATCAATGGCTGTGAGAAGAAGAAGTGCGTTTGCAGAGGAGACGGCCCAAGTTGCTTGTGACGGCCGGAGCTGGATTTCCTTTGCGGTTTAGCTGCTCAACAAGCTTCGCCCTCGAGAAGAGCTCGAGTGGCAGAGGCCCGGTGGGGCCGAGCGACGAGGTACCGCCCAATCAAATGTCGACCTTCAGAGTACAGACAGGCACAAACGTGGGGAGCTACGTCACTTTGGGCGGGAGCTCGGGTACCCTTCAGATGCCAAGATACCTACACGAAGTAGGGTCCAATCATGTCCACTCGATGGCACTACCCTGTACCATGAACAGCAGGACAAAGACATCAACTTAGGACAAAGACGTATGGTGTTGTAGGGCCTCCAGCAATACCCGGGGGGAAAAAGAGGAAAGAAAAAAAGAAAGAAAAACAGCTTCAGACTACTGTAACTGATTTACAGCTAAAGTCGTGGAGTTCAGATCTCTTTCGTCCGGGATCTTGCAATCCTCCACGTACTTTGCTCTCGTATGGTGTTCACAGGTGTACCTCGTCTCTCAGAGCACTGCAGGTAGATGAACTCAATATGATAGAAGTAGTCCCAGAAAAGGGCATTTACTTGTCTTTCTTTTTTCCTTGCAGTTTTAAGTCTTAAGCAGCATTTATACTGGACCATCAAATTACGCATCTTGTGTACACACTTTTGGGCTGGTAATGCATTGACTCTGATCAGCGGAGTAGCAACAGGCTTGTTTATTGACATGGTCGTATCACGTGACCATCGCTCCATTCATCGCAAACAGAACCATGCAACTGTCAAAACAATCAGGCAGGCCGCGCATAATCAAGGTTACTCTCTTTCAAGATCATTCCCCCACCATGCGGAGCCACACGCCCCAAGAGGGCGATGGCTTTGCTGGCCGTCGCAACTCTATGACCAGCAGATTCCGCGCCAGTACGTCAGCCTTGCCGAGACCCCAAACGTCCTTGCGCGAGTCCAGGGTAAGTCAACAAAGCGAACGCCTTGGTTTTGCGCCTGGTTGCTATGGAGTTGCTAAACACATGTTTTCTAGATATCCTCATTGCGAACAACCCAGCCGACCTACAACCTGTTCACCGGCGGCGACACAAACGGATCACGACCCCAATCGCGTCAGAGCCATGCTCCAGAGTCTGTCCGGCCCGGATCACGCGAAAGTTCTAAGGAAAACATGGCGCCCCCCGATGCCGACGAATATGAAAAATACAGGAAGGAGATCGAGTCCTTGAAGGCGGAGCTCGGGACCGTGCAGTACCGTCTGCAGACAATGGAGCAGGAGAAGGAGATTGTCTTGTCTCAGCAGAACAACAAAATGGAGCAGGCCCGTCGGCGCGAGCTGGAGGAGGCACAACAAAGACAAGCCGCCGAGGCGAGCCAGCTCAAAGCTGCAAGCCAGGTCGAGGCCGTGAAACACGAAATGGAGGAGCTCAAAGAATCCGCAGAGCAAGAAAAGAAGGCACTGGCACGCAAAGCGCGCGAAGCGCAAGATGAGGCGCAACTGCTCCAGGAACAACTGGAAGATTTGTCTGCCGCCAAGGATGAAGCCGCGAGGATTGCGGATCGGAAGATCACGGATCTGGAGATGCGCATCAATTCAACGCAGAAGTCACTGCAGGATATGGAGCAAGAGAGCGAAGCTCGGGAAGCAAGCTTGCAGCAATTGCAAACGCAGCTGACAGCCCGAGACGACCAGATTGCCCAGCTCGAAGCAGACGTGTTGCGGTTCAAGGCGCAGAGCGGTGATGCCGAGACTATGGAAATCATCAGGAAAGAGTTGACGGAGCAGGTGCAGCACATTCGAACTCTCGAGGCCACGACTCACGACCAATTTGTTGAATTGAAGCATTTGCGGGCGGTAAACAAGGCTGTGGAGATTGTGGAAGAAGAGAAACGGACCCTGCAACGAAAGTTGGAAGCCGCAGAGGCCTTGGAGCTCGAGCTCGCGGAGTCGCGGCTCCAACGCCAACGCCTGGAGGACGAGCGGCTCGCCTGGACTTCGTACCTTAAGAACGCCTCAGAGACGGACGATGCAGAGTTCGATTCACCGGAAGCCATGGCTCGAGCCTTGGTCGAACAGCGCCTGACCAACGCATCCTTTGTAGAGCAGCTCGGTGGATTGCAGGCAGAGATCACTTCGTTCCAGAACACAGTGCAGTCCCTGAAGGATGACAACGCACAGCTCCAGTCCGAAGTCGAGTCTGCGAAGACTTCCGCAAATGCAGCGAACGCAGACAAGGCTCGTATGCGCCTCGAGCGGCAACGAGCATTGGCCGTAAAGGAAGTCGAGTACTTGCGCGCCCAGCTCAAGACCTTTGACACCGAAGACCAGACTCTCCAGCCAGAACAGTTTGACGAGACGCGCGCCAAGAGAGTTCAGGAATTGGAAGACTTGATTGACAAGTACAAGATGGAGGTGCAAGCACTTCATGCGGAGCTCTCTTCCGTTGAGTCGCCCGAGAAGGGCACCCCACTACCTGTCATTGGAAGCAAGCGTTCGCACCCCGACGACACAGCGTCCCAAGAACAACTGGGCCAGCTTACTCGCAAAAACCGCAAGCTTCAGGAGGAACTTGCGGCTATGCAGACACAAGTCGGGCTATTGCAGAAAGATGTTGCTGCTGGTCGAGAGCAATTGGCTGCCGCAAAGCAGCAAAGTCAAACACGTGTTTTGTCGCTGCGATCGAACCCCACGTCTGACTACGAGGCTATAAAGCGATCCACGCTCGAGGCCTTGCAGAAGGAGAATAAGGACTTACTAGCTAAGCTCCGGTCCAAGAACCCGGACACTACCATTCCAGTGATCCCAACGTCGGTCCTCGCGGCAATGGAGCGGGAAATTGCAGCGGCCAAGGCCGAAACAGCCTCGGCCCAAAAGTCCGCGAAACGTCTGAAAGAAGTTTGGGGCTCAAAGTCCCAAGAGTTCAAGGAGGCTATCTTCTCAACCCTAGGCTGGACTGTGACGTTCATACCCAACGGAAAGATGCGGGTGGAGAGCACCTTTTTCCCTTCGCAGACGGACGAACACGAGAACTCGATTGTTTTTGACGGCGAACGCGGAACAATGAAGGTTGGAGGAGGTCCCAAGAGCGCGTTTGCGAGGAGGATCAGCGATCAGATTGGCTTCTGGGTGCGGGAGAAGGGATGCATCCCTGGATTCCTTGCAGCGCTGACTTTGGAGTTTTACGAGGAGCATTCGCGAGCATCAAAGCCTTGAAGCTAGGAGCACACCGGATGGAAGCATTTGCAGCGACACAACGCTTCGGATGGATGTATTCATGACCTACATATACCCTTGTACATTAATGACATCTTGTGGCACGGGTGGACCAAATTTAACGATGCCCATTTTTGGGGCCTTATATCGTTCTTCCATGCGTGACTTTGTGACAGGTAGTCGCTGATCAGAGGCTCCAATGCGACTATGTTACCTTTAGTCAAAGACTCCATTCATCTAGACCATTAATGGCATTACAATGGACAAAGAAGGAACTCCAAGAACAATTCTTCTAAAAGAAATGATGTTGAAGAACTAACAATGCATCTTTGTGTATGGAACAACCACATGAGATCCAGCAATATGCCGAGTCTCCGTTTGGAGGCTGCTCTTATAAAAGAAGCCGAGCCTACTCCCAATCTTTTACACATCCACTTCCTAAACAATTCAATGTATCTTCTGTAACATTTCCTGCACTCAACGACTAGTATCTGACCACAAAAATGTTTCTCAAAAGTCCTCCTACCATTCACGATTCAGATGAGTTGGCCAGCCCGACTAGGGAAAGCAGTGCTGCCGAAGCTCGTCTCGGGTGCAGTGCATGCACAGCCGCCTCTCTTGAGCATGCGTCGCCTGCTGCGAGCCTCGAAAAGACTGTGCCTGGAGACGCCGGCTGTCCTCATCGTAACCTTCTGCTTCCGGAAACTTCGCAAAAGTTGGCGGCTGAGTGCTTTCCTTGCTTACCGCGCGACGCCAGACTTGACCCTATCCACCTATTCGACGACCCAACGAATGCAGCTGGCGACCTGATCGTCAGCTACCAAAGGCTCATCCTAGCATGCTTGCAGATCGGTATCAGGGACCCAGCGGAGCAGGGCTTCATGCTACACCTCAATAAGGAGTGGCCCGGGCTTTTGCAGTCGCTTTACAAGTTCTTCATTGAGACAATGGTGTTTGAGGTGCAGTGCACTCCTTGGCAGGCTGAATACTTCGACCGTATCTCTGATGGCGAGTTCCGTTTGACTAACTTGAAAGACAGCATCGAGGCGGCTTACTTCACCGCGGATGACTTGGGGCTCAAAGGCCTTGCTGCAGCGCTGCAGGAAAAGCTCAAAACAGTGGACATGGCTCACGAGAGCTTGCAACTCACCATTGATCAGTTTCTGGGTTTGAGCGAGGTAGAGGCCATGGATCTTGATGTGCCACATATTCACGACGAAACGAATGACACACCGAATCCGTGTTATCCGGGGGGCATTCATAAGGAAGGCTGCGATAGCCAGTACTCGAGTCGAGATAATAACATGAGACCAGAGCAGAGTATAGGCCACCAGCACAACCTCAGCAGTCATTGCAACAGTAAGGACAACCTGCACTCGAACCTCGAGCCTAAGTACGATGGAAACAACCAAGGCCAAGGGAACTACAAGCAAAGCTGCCATAGTATCAGTGACAACTGCGATCCAGGCGTTGTTGATAAGCCCCTAGCCCACGACAAGGGCCACAGCATCGAAAACAATGAGCAGCGTCATTGCGACCAGCAAAACCACGTTGACAACAACCAAGATTTCGACGACCTCATAACGTAAGCCGAGTTCAGCCTCATTACAACGGACGCAGTGGCCATAAGAACAGGCTTCATTGTCAAAGGACCAACAGCTATGGGCTTGATGGCCAGCGAGATCATGGTGACAAATCAGAATTTAAGCATAGCCAGATTCCCAGATTGGCCCTCAATGGCGCAACCAGCGGAATCGCGGCGACACACAAATTGGTGGAATCGACCTTCATGGCTGTGGCAACGACCATTACCCAGTGGACCCTAACCAAGGAGAATCGAACCAACAAGGGCAAAGAAGCAGCTAAAGGTTTAGAAATGGCATAAGTCGTGGTCAATAGCGGAATGTTGGACTTCGCCATAACAATAGCCGCGACCACAACATTAACCACGACCGGAACCTGCAGGCAGGCAGCCCGAGGAGAACGATTGAACAAAACGGGTCTTCTTGCATCACGGCGAGCTTGAGGCAAGGGACGCAGCCAAGGAAAAGTCCAAGAGTGATTTTAGAAGCCATCCATGATTTTTGTTTATGATATCGCTTTTTCAGCTCCTCAATTCTATTCAGAGTATAAATGAATTTACTGCTTGAGACACGATGCGCATCCTGGAGCCAACTATTTATGTGGCGTGAAATTATCATGATTACTGCTGAGTTGTTATTTTTCTTCTCCTTTCTTAACTCGAAGCTGTTAATTCACATCACGTACGCCATCCTTGAAACTCAGCAAGCGTATTGTACTACTTAGAAGCGTTCACATGAAAAGATGGTTCCTTCGGAGCATTTCCGCTAATTTGCTTCATGGTGCGCTACTATCTCTTCATGCATCAAGCCACAAAGCATAGATCCAGAGGGAAAAGATTGCAATCTCCGAAGCTATCAAGATATAGTTTCTGCGGAACTAGTCGTATTCAGCGAGACACAGCAATGGCTGCAGCAGCTGAAACGAGCTGAAGGAGGGTTCGGGCAAACATTAACAGCCTAAATATGACCCTAGGGTGTTTGGCTTCATCTGAGAAGTCAGTACATTGCAGTTCTCATGCTGTTCCCGATCCGGAACTTTCTCCGTGTGACATACTGGGACAAGCGCGCCGAGGGACCGCGACTAGAGGCATGGCTGTACAGGATTGAAGTAGCGAGACCAATGCTGGGCATGTGAGCCTGTCTGTCCGCGTGAGGAGACAAACCTTGGCGTCAAGCCACTTGCGAAGTAAGCCCTCTGGCGGAATTGATTTGCGAATAGCATAGAAAACATGTACCGGCTATAGGAGTGGTTGTCGTTCGGCTACCACTGGTATAAATACTGGCTGAAGCCGGTCCATACAACAGGAAAATTGCATGTTGTGCCAAGATCTTTGTCCAAACTCCAGAAAGATACTGAAACACCCGCAAAAATGAAGCTCGCCATGATCTTAGTCTCCATCGCCGCCTTGGTCACCAGTGCCAACGCTGGTTGCCTCTCTGAATGCAGATCCCAATGCGGCATTGCCCCGGGTTACTGTAATGCCGAGTGTGTTGGCCGCTGCTTAAGCTATCGATGTCCTGGGTATGTCTCGCCCCTGCTTGGGCAACAGTGATATGTAGGTCGCGTGCTAATCACCAATCGTGATTATCTAGTCAATACCCTGGCTTTATCGGCTGTTAATACCAAGACTTCAGAGACCTGTCAGTAAAGGACTCAGACAGAGAGGAAAGACAAAGTAGATCGAGACACATGGGATAAATTGCGAAAGTCTGAGCAGTTTGTATTGGGGAGAGAGTTCTCTAAGTTACATCACTATGAGCAAGCATCGTCTTGAGTACCCACAAGCCTTCAGACTTAGGTGACCCTGTACGGCATAAATAGTATCCTTTTTTGAGATCTTAGTCGAAGCAAAGAGACCATCGTTGCAACCTTAGTCTGAAGAATGTGTGTTCAACTTACCCACGAGATACATGTTAGACGGACTGGCCAGATGGGATAGAGTAAGTGTAGGCAACGCGATTTTGCGACAGCTGAGACAGTATACTGTAAATGCATCGAATCATCGATCTTCGTGATTTATCAGATGAGATGGGGAAGCTACCCAACGAATCCAGGGGTGGCATTCCGGCCAAGTCACAGAATGGGCTATGATTTAGATACGAATGATCGAAGCCTACTCAACAAAATTTGATCTCTCCATCGTGGAGGGAGATTTTGACCGTGACCCATAAGAATCGACATCTTAGTCATTTGTGTGTCTGCAGAGAATTGACCTCAATGGGGAACTGGCAGTTTAGTGGGCGACCTAAGGATATCGGCCAACTAGAAGCTCCATGATCACTACGGAGCTTACCCGTTTGGAGTTGCGGCTCTGGGATTAGCTTCATGCCCCTGGTAAGGCTTGATGGGCCTGCGGGTCTCGACGCACAGCGCTGTGCTCCGACTCCCGGGACTCGAGCAGTAGGGACGAGATGACCAACAGGATCAGTTCCCGTGGGTGAGCTGCAATAGCAGGCACTCGTTTCCTTTGGAACCCGCAATTGGACACCAAGGCTCTGCAGATCGGAAAATACTTTATTTTGGCAGCGAACCAGGCTGTCGGACACTAAATGCAGGCTTGCTGCTGGAGTCGACTAGTGAGTGGGTGTCTTGTCATTGGAAGGATCGCAGGCTTTTTGACGAACTGATAAGGATTTACTCGAATAAGGTCATTTGAACTCCACAAAGCATCCCATTTGCAGAAATAAAAGAGGGCCCCTGTAATGGCGCAATCGCGGCATTCGAGTTTGCAATTTTTTTGCAGGCGCTTATAATCGGGTAGATCCGTCATTATTAGAGTCTACAGGTGTTCTGCAGATTGTTGCATGCGAACCGGCCAACCGAGGAAGTTTTGTTTGACGATATCCTCACCGACATTCTTGCGTATCGCTACCGAAAACATGGCTTTCTACAGGAGCGTGTTGGCCCAGATGATCATCTGTGGCATCATTGCTATGCTGGGACCTGGATTATGGGTAAGACGTCTTTGAAGAATATGCACCAACTTTTCGTCGCCGGGCCATGCTAACGGCAACCAGAATGCAAACAATTCTCTAGGCGCCGGAGGCGCTCTTGAACCGTACTTGGTAGGCTCGACTTTAGCAAGCGATTATGAATACCTTCTCATTCCATCTAGGTCAATGCCGGCAACTCCTTGGTATTTGCCCTGATGGGACTTTTCTGCATTTTGTCTCCCATCTTCATCAACTGGATCGGTGTTAAGAAGACGCTCATTTGCGGCACCCTTGGATGGTCCATCTACAGCGCAGCACTCTACCAGAACAACAGGTACGGCACAGAGTGGTTCGTGTTGTTTGGCGCTGTTATTTGCGGCATCAGCGCCGGGCTTTACTGGGCAGCGGAGGGTTCGATCATCCTAAGTTACCCCAACCACTCACAAAGAGGTCGTTATCTTTCTCTCTGGCTCGCATTCAAGAACAGCGGACAGGTCAGGATGCCAGATTCAACAAGATGGAATGGTACGCTAACCGCTGCCACAGCTTATTGGGGGTGCCATCAACCTGGGACTCAACGCGAAACGAGCCACAGGCGGCAAAGTCTCGTATGTTACAATCCTTGTGTTCGTAGTCTTGCAGTCGCTTTCCGTACCGGTTGCTTTCGCACTGTCGCCACCGGAAAAGACCGAGCGTCCAGATGGATCCCACATTATGGTTGAGAAGAAGACACCGGCCAAAGAGCAGCTACGGAAGCTGTGGAAAACTGTTGCGACACCTACGATTGGACTGCTGTTACCAGTGTTCTTTTCGAGTTGGTTCTATTGGGTAAGCCGGGATCGACACACCAAAAATACCTCTGCTCGATATTGACAATTGTCTAGGGCTATGCTTCAACTTACTTGACACTGTACTTCACCGTCCGAGCCAGAGCGCTTGCCTCATTCCTCTCTGCCATTACTGGCACTCTTGCATGCGTGCTCTTTGGGATTTTTCTCGACTCTCCTCGACTCACCGTCAAGGTCAGTCGCCGAAACCGAAAATGGTATGAATTCTATCTGACAGATCAACAGGCCCGTATTCGCTACGGATTCATTTTCTCAGCCGGTCTGTTCACATCTTTGTGGATCTGGGTGTTGATTGTGCAGCACGGATTCGAGAAGAAGAGACCCGATTACCTCGACTGGACCTCTCCCGGTTTCGGACGCGCATTCGGCATCTACATCATGCTTCAGACATCCGGTAACATGGTTCAGAACTACCTTTACTTCCTGGTTGGCACGCTCGGCGACGGCACTCTGGAACTGAGTCGAACGACTGGCCTGTTGAGGGGCGTGGAGAGCTGGGGCCAGTGTGCCTCCTTTGGAATCAGTAGCAGGTTAGTATTGAAATCACAAACTGTGCGACACTACCACTAACTCACGTCAAGCAAATTTTCGCCATTCTACACTACGGTCATCAACGTTGTCTTTTGGACCCTGAGCCTGATTCCAGCCACCGTTACCATCTGGAAGGTCGAAGATAAGGCAGTATATGAGGGTCCGGAAAGTGAGCTGGGGCCGTCGGGAAGCGCAGACGAAAGCGCAAAGGTTGCAGAGAAGATTGGAACAGCGGCTGTCTAGGCTTTTAGGCTGGACGCCTATCGGACAATAGAGGAAAGGGTAATCAAAATGCTCACGGCGTACTGGGTAGGGCCAAGCATGATTGCAACGCGTCGCTTGATTACATTCGAGACATCTCTCTTATTCTGCCTTTTGTTAGTAGATCATGTGAAATCCTGGCAGTAACAAAACCCACCTACCGAAGTAGCTTGGTAAAGCCAATTAAAGTGGCTTTCGCGTCAAATGAGCTGTGGCACGCATATGCGCTCAACGTCATTGAAACGCCCACTGCGGTTTGTCAACGACGTCACTGCAGGATCCACCACCCACGACGTGCTTAAAGTGGATGCTGCATCAAACTCATCACCACAGTGAATCCCGTACCAAAACACCTGCAACATAGTAACTTTCATTCACGAGAGTAAAAAAAAAGAAAGACCAACCAACAACATGAGCTCAAACAGTGCTACTATGGACGCACAGGTACGCCAGAATAACATGGGCAGATGTCCACCAACTAACGCACCATAGGCGCCCGAGAACCCCAACACCAATGCTGAGCAGCTTGCCACGTACGCAGAGGGCAAGGTGGCCGACGCAGTACAACGCAAAAGTGGTACCCAGATGGCTCCAGGACAAAAGATCCATGACAAGGAGTTCACCTCAGATCTCGAATCGTAAGCCACCCGTGACTCTAGTTTTAATTTTTAGGCCAAAGGATGCTAATGATAAAACAGGAAAAAGGCAGAGCAGGCAGGCGCCCGCGAAGCAGTTCGTAATGAGCGCAAGGCCGGAGTGGATGTAGACGGTTCTTTGGGTCACGGAAGGTTAGACACGGAAAACATCACGGATGTGTAGTTATTCATTAGACTTCGATTAAATGGAAGCAAGCTTAATTTTGGCCACATACTTATGTTTTTGTCAGTGTTGGAGATAAAACTTGACAAAATTAGAAAGAAAACTACCTTCAGTTGATCAATTGGGGACTGCTGAAGGGCAGATCAGGTAAGACCTTCTTGGGCTGAGAGCTTGGGTGATAGTTGGAAATGAGCTATTGTAATTGTGACATGAGACGGGTTATTTTCTGAAATTTTCCTGAACCATCACTTATTGCCCTTTAAGATGGATTAAAATCTCGTAGATGGAATGGAAGCAATTCCTTTTTTCTTTCTTCTTCTGCGAGGCCTTTACAGGAAAGGCCGTGACATTGTGTTCAGAGTTACATTTGGAATACGTGAAACCCACAATGCCTTATAATCTGGAAGAAGCTCAAAAGGTTGAGCAGATTCATCTGCTTGCATGAATGTAAGGAAGCTTCTAAATTGAGATGTCGCTTTATGCTGATATTTCTGAATCACAAAATTGTTGATCCAAATCACGAGTTGCCATTTGCACCAACTCATAGATATTCAAAGACACTGATTCGAGCTCATGTCTCATGTAACCATAGATATTCTGGAGGGTGGCGTAAATAAGAAGATTTGCTTCAAAGGATGAAAAACGTGTCCTACTAGACCTTGGACCTTAATAATAGATAACGCAGAATCAATGGTACGAAAGTACGTGATCATGTCAATTCATACCTGCTAGCTCAGTAGTAAATCACACACCAGCCCTAGTATTTAAATAGGCAGTTTTGCTCATAGGTCGTGAGAAAATTACCGAGAGACCAGTGCTGGTAAAGGCGAGGAGACCATTGACCCCGAGGACTTCCACTGGCACCTGAAAGTTTGCTTCTTTCTGTCTAGTATGCTGCAGCACTACTGTATTAGATAGGCCCGGTAAGTAAAGTCTTGTCCTTTTCATTGTCAGTAAAATAACGTGGTGTGGGAGTGACTTAGCATGTTATCTTGCTGCTATCTCTCAACAATGCCGGAGATCCGACGGCTTCCTTATTCTTGGGAGCTTTCACGCCGCCCAGTAGCACCATGGCCGGCTTACTCGGACACAATAGTCGGGGCCATACTCCCTCTCCAACGCATATGTCGGGATAATGAACTTCAAGAGGCCTTGGTCGTTACCTCCGATATCGATCGCATATACAACGTAGAGGATGCAGTCATACGCGATCTAGTACTGAGACAACCTCTCCCCGAACCCGAAACTTATTTCGGTGGCCTAGCAGGCAACCGAGTTGCCGGAATCTTTAACGCTTACAAATTTCGACTTTACCTACAGCGAAGAATGTTCGAATGCTTCCAGCTCAATTACAAAGACCGAGCAAGGGATCGGCATGCCTGGGTGGTGCTTGAACATTTAGGAAGCCAAAACAACACGTTGGTTGAAATGTGAAATTATAATGCTCCTACAATGACTCAAGCAAATTTTCTACGACTGCGGAGACGGGTGAACGTCCTTGCCAGCAGTTGGAAAGCTGTGCACCAGATTTGAAAAGGCCAAATTGACTGTGGGATAAGAAGACTGAGCTGAGATGGAACGCCTCAGATGATCTAGAAGGAGCAGAGCTACCGAGCTCTTTGCATACTACTATATACGTTCCAGCAAGTTCAACATAACGTAAATATCTATTCCCAGGCATTGATATTGAAGCGTTGAGTGAATAACTTGCTGGCCGCTATAATGCCTACTTCAAGGTTTGATGATTTGATGTCTCTACACTCAAACTTTGCTGTAGACGCCGCTTTGTCAATGCACCTGTCCCATGAGCCACAACTAAGTTTTTACTATAAATCAACATTGTAGTAAGTGCAAATCATATTTCATTTACCAATTCGAAATTAGGCTCTGGCTTGCCCAGTATGCTTGCCATACAGACAGCCCCACATTTTGTATCAATCTCCGATATGCTTTGCGGTATCACGCCCCTTTATTGATGATTCGTCCAGTCAACCGCATGCAAGCCTAAACGGAAAAGAAAAGGGATTCTGGGCCCCGGAATGGAACCAAGGCTGCCAAGCCCTCCGTAAGAGGCCCACTGACGTGGTTGAGAATCGACCGTGCTACCACCTACACCAGCCCAGATTTGCCACAGTTACACGTATGCCTGAGATTCAAGACATGAGTTTATATATTTTTGTCTCACTGTCACCCCGAGCCAGACGGCAAACTTCAAATCCCTCTCATAATGGAACCTCCAGTGGTGACATACTCCTTCTGTCTCTTGATGTTGAGGTGTCTCTGTGCATTCACTTCTTTTTAGCAGGTGCAATCTACTTGGCTTTGCTCTCACCAGGGCATGATATTTCCACAATTTGGCATATTGGCGATCCTTTGGCTGTAGCCATGTTTTATTATGGACCCCAGGAAACGTATAAAAGAGTTATGCTGTTATCTAATGGGTGTAGGAGGGAAAAAGGCCAATACAGGGCTTAGCGCTTGCTCCTGTACCCTGTTCATCTCGACAATTCGAAGCAATTCCAACTCCTCGACAGTCTCATATCTGTGAACCAAAAGCCGAGGATTCTTTGGCTTCAGTGCTTCTTGCACTACTTCGATCGCTTCTAATGAGATTCTGACCCAATATAAAAGCGCCGCCAATATCGTCGTTACGTAACTGGCTTGTGCTACACGGCAGATAGCCCGGTTTTGGGGCCAGCTCGAGAAGCAGCCTCGTGTGAGATACCAAGGGTGCGGGCTAATGTGCTTGGGGTCATAGTAGTCCCCTGAGTTTTGTATTACCGCGCTGAAGGTCCAGAGAGAGCATAGAAGCAGGTCATAACCAAATTTGGCGAGACGGGGCAGGTATTGGAATCGGGTCGAGAGAGCGCGGGCGATGCAAACAACGAGCGACAGGATGGCAATGGATAAAGTCGATTCTGTTAATCTACGTCCACACTTTTCCGTTAGCCCGTCCTGAATGGCGATTGAAATCCAATGGCGCGAAAGCTTTGACGAAGACATACCTTGGAGACCAGATAAGTGGAATCTCTGGCGGATCCCGAGTATTAGGGAAGAAATAAATTCGACGATTTGGGTCAGAATTCCATCCTTCAATACCACCATTCTCCCACAGTCGAGTACGTATCCGATCCGGATACGCAAAGCCAAAGAGCGTCACCGCAATTAGACAAACAGACAGTTCCACTCCGAGTAGCCACCTCCGGAATAAAGCCATGCAAGCCATGGAGTCCAAGACGCGGCGTTGTCACCTCATGAGCTCGTTGAGATGCATTTTTCTAGACGCGACAGTTATATAAGTCCAGTGACAGCCGAAACGCTTCGGAAGTAGGCTGGCAATGACTAATGAAGGAGGTTGGCACCCTAAACATGCTCATACTGCCTCAGGGCCCCACAGCCGTGATATCCTGGCATCATTCAGGGACGACATCGATATGAGAGACCTTTCTGGTTTGGTATGTTATTAATAGTCAGCAGGTTTTTATCTAGCTTTTACATGATCACTCTCGATGTCATAGTAGCATAGTTAACGCCAAAGAGGTTTTCCAGTTTAAATGGTTGGCATTATCGTCACACATAAAGTACAAATAGTAATGATCAAAAACCTGAGTCTATTTTATTTTTATACAAAGAGGCTGTCGGCTTGAATATCAAATGCTATTTGCTACGAGGCGGTCTGAGCTGGTGGAGTCTCAGGCTGTCCCCTTGAGGTGACTGACACCATACATAGTCAGGTTTGCTTTTATGCCTTGCTGAGACCGCCGCTCAAAGTCTTGCATTTCGGATCGAACTGCGGACAGTTGAAGGCACCACACGTGACAGGCACTGGGCATTCTTCACAGGTGCTAGGGCCCCCGGTGCCAGTCCAGACAGTCTCGCGCCTCCAACCGCTCGTCCTGCCCCATTTTCCTGATTGGCAGAGTAGCTGGTCGTTGTACAACTCGCCCTTCAAGTTCATGGGGATAACAGACTTGTCTTTATCTGTGTACTGGAAGGTCACACCTCCTCCGAGGATCCTAGCGTTGGCGCCGTTGCCGCATGAAAAGTCACGGCCGCCAATAATAGGTCCCTTGTAGGACTCCTCGCACGTGAGAACGCCATCCTCCCATGCCTGCACATACCAGAGGTCTGGCTCGTCATTGTCGCAGTGGTATAGGAAGACGTGTACTGCCACGCAGGGTTTGCGCGGAGGCTTTGGCGTATCAGTCTTTTTAGGCAGCTCCCACGATGCGCAGCCGCTGGTTGTCGCCGTTGCGTCGCCTTTGGGTCCGCCGGTGATGGTCCAAGTCTCGCTCTTGACGCAGCTGGCGCCAGACTCGGTAGGGCTAGGCATGCCGACAACGGGGTTCAGGGTGGGAAGGCCTTCGAGCGACGTTGGCTTTGGTTCAATAGGCTTCCAGCTGATGCTCGTGATCCAGCCCCATCCTGGCGGAAGACCTCCTCCGGTATTGCCGCCGTTGTTATTGCCGCCGCCATTGTTGCCGCCGCTTGTGGGACTGGGCGCCGGCGAGGTAAAGTCTGGCGGCGTGCCCGTGGGGGTTGGGAGACAGTAATAGCCAGAGCAGAGGCGGCCGCAGTTCTCTTTGCACAACGGACCTGGGGGTCCCGGCTTGTACTCGACCGGTGGGCCACGCGATGGGACATCGTTGTTACTCCCGCCGCCGTTGCCTGGCTGTTCACAGGACTGACGAGCTTCGAGTCCGCGCTTGCCAATTGAACAAACGCCGCCCTCGACGGGTCCTCTGCCATATCCATTCCATACAACCCTTGGTCGGCCGCCGTCGGGCTTCTCGAATAGTGTCACTACTCTCGACCTTGAAGTCACGGCATGGTGTACTTTGGCGGGTGTGAGTGCCTCGAGTCCTCGCATATAGGCGACCAAACCAGCGACCAATGGAGCGGCTGAAGCAAAAGGTGCATTAGCTTCAAAGTTCGAGAACTTTCAGGGAGAGGATGATGGATGCAACATACCAAACGATGTGCCGTGAGCGCCATTGCTGTAGTCTGCCGCCCAGAGCGCCCTGCCGTCAGGTACAGGAGTCTGCAAATGGTCACCAGGAGCCCATGCATTCTGGATAGCGAGGCCGTTGTGACCCAACTTGGCGCCTTGCTTGTCAACGGAGCCCACAATGATCATCGAAGCAATGTCGGTGCGGCACATTTGTGGCCACTGCGTGTCTTTCTCATAGTTGTACTGGCCACTGACAACGAAAGAGACGCCCTGCGATTGCTCCATCCTATACATAATCATGCCTATATGCACTTTGATTAGCTCGAATTGCGATTGTAACGTGAGGCTGCTAGACTTACACAAAGCCTTTCCCAGTTTTGGGGAGTTTAACAATCCGTCAAGGTCAAATCCGAAGGGCATGACTACAACACTTGTATCCTTGCTCTCAATATTATCGGCTACGTTGATGAGGCCTTCAATAAAGGATACAAAGTACCCTCCGGTAGGACCAAAGACAACTTTTGCTTTGGGAGCCAGGCTGTAGCCTTGGCCTGCCGCGTAAACTGCTGCAAGATATCCGTGGTCTTCGGCTGACCTAACTCTGGAGGCGGGCCATTGGTCTTTCCACGACTGCCAGGCCGTCGGGGGGTCGATCGGCCTGGGGCTCGCATTCGAAATGGCCTGGGAGTCGGTTGTTAGCTTCTTCTATCAGGTAAATAGCCAGGTTCTTGTGTAGACTCACGGGCTGGTCTTTTCCTCGCCATGCAGTATCCATCACATAGATGGTCTGCCCAGAGCCGGCGCTATCATCGAAACCATGTGAGTAACGGCCAAGAACTGGCAGGTGATCATCTTCCGCGTCATTTACAAACTTGAAATCTTTGTCGAATGGCAAGCCCTCGGGCAGAGACATCATAGACAAGAACCACTTGTCAGTTTGCTTTTCATCGCGCCTTGTCAGGTGCCCACTGTTCGTGGAATTAACTGTGGCGGGATCAAGTCTATCTCGCGGCGCGCGCTCGCTGACTGAGGCTTGCCGGCGGCTCGGGCTTTCAGAAGGTTCCCTGACCCTTACCCCATCTGAGTCCATTGCAAGTGTAACCTGGTGGAATCGAATCATTAGAGAATGGAAGCTGTGAATGACATGCCTCTTCACTCACCTCGTCGACCTGGTCTGAGCCGAAAAACTCAATAGACAGTGGTCCCATACTGTTCAGCTGGAACAGGGCTGTGAAACCCAGATTACTTGAGCGGACTTCTCTCCAGCCTCCATCCAGCCCTAGTCTTGTAAACTCTGTCTGGCGATCTCTCAGGATGGATCGAATTTCTTCGAGATCATCCTCGGTTTGTGGTGACCTCGGTACGAGTATACCTTGTTTACCAGCGGTCTCGCAATCCCAAGTGCCCTCTTCGTCTGCTCTCTTTGTAACTCTCTTGTCTTGCCCATTGGGTTCGGTCTCTTGCTTCATATCTGCTAAATCAAGAATTTTGGGTACTTCTGTCGCATCGGCTAATGGGGCCGCGGTACGGGGGCGGAGTTTGCAAGCATTTTCGACCTTCGTAGTCTCGATATCACGGAGATGGCAGCCTGTAATTGTGGCACATTTTGATGTAGTCTGGGATGCTGTTGTTCGTGTAATACCCGCAGAAACTGTGGTGGCATATGAGAGGGTAGTGAGGCAGATAGAAGCTTCCTCTGGAGTGCAGCCATCAGGCTTGGGCGGAGGACTAAACTTGCCACCGGGTCCCACGCTTTTTGCCATCGAGTCAGAAATTGTCTCGTCCGGGAGGTAGCGAGTACTTACGTGATTCTCGGCCATGGAGGCAACGTACCCTTGATCGTGAAACCAGGAGGCCACTTGATGCGGTCAATGGGTGGCGGGCCACTAAAACACGGTTGTCAGTCATCAATGCAAGAGAATAGAGGATATTAAACTCACGGGCCCCAGATTCCTGGTGGCATGTCCCATTCCCACCCCAGAAAGTTAATATTGAGTTCGGGCCAGCTGATACAGAGCTAGTAATACATATTAGCAACGACAGAATAAGGGTCGATGGACTGGGTTGAACTTACAGTGAAGAACCAGAGCTTGCATGAAGATTTGAAGTGCTCAGGGTCACTGTCGTCGCCTTCCTCGGAAACCTCGGTTGGCACGGGGGTAGCCTCAATCTCGTCCGGCCAAGTTCCAGTTGGCTGTACCTGGCCACCAGGGAAAGTAAACGGAGGCTTCGATGTGACGTCAAAGGTAGGCATGGGAAAGTAAACAGGAGGTGGGAATGATGTAGGGATGCCTGTCTCGGCCGGGGGCTGTCCATCAGTAGACCCTGGCGCCCCTCCGCCGTTAGGAGGACGAACACCCACGATGGCAGGCCAAGGCGGCAGCTCAAGCGTTCTGACCTGGGTCTCGCCTGCTGAGATCGTGATAGTAGTCGTGACAGGCCGGAGAGAGAGACTGACAAATGGAGTAAATGTCGACTGAACAGAAGAGCCAGAAGGAACCATCTGGTTATAGAACTCCAGAGTATCGGTTGTGATTGGGGGAACGGGGATGGTTATAGCGCTCGTGGTCCCTGGTTTCACCTCTATAGACGTAACATAGGGAGGAATCGAGATGGTCGTCTTCGAGGACAGAGGCCTGGGAGGCAGAACAAACTGACAGGGCGCAGAGCATTGCGCGGGCTCGCCAGTGTAAACGGCCGGATCAAGATAAACAACCTCGCCATACTCGTCTTCCGCACTACACACTGTCAGCTAAATGCATTCAAGTTCAGGGAGGTCCGGGCATTGGATACGTACTTGCCCGAGCCGGTGGCTTGGAAGTCAATAGACCAAATCATGGTACCACCAAAGCAAAGGCCGTCTGCAAAAGCCCGTTTCGCAGCAAAGGTTTCTTCATCATCATAGCCGATCCACTGATCATCCCAGGTAATTTGCTTCATCATAGAATCAGGAAGATATTTAGGTGTAAGTCTCCTCTTCTTGATTAATTGCTCAATCTCGACCAGAGACATAACACCTTCGAAGTTAGTGCAGGGTGCCGGCTTGCTAGGCCCAGCAAAGGGGCATAACAGATCCGTGCAGCTGGGGTCAGCTAGAGTATAGCCACGACCGTAGAGGGCTAGGCCAAAATTGATCTTAGCCGGGTTGAGGCCATCGAACCATAGAGGGATGGTGTTCTTTTCGATTTCCCGAATATCGGCCTGACCGCGGACCTTTTTACCCAAGGCCTTAACATCAGCATCCCACGAACCGTGAAGATCTGCTTGAAGTTAGCTTGTGGATTTGTGCCATGAGCAATATGGTGGCTGTGGGACCATACCGTAGGCCATGAAGCCAAAGAAGTCAACATAAGGCTCCATTGCCTTTGCGTCAAACCAACGTAAGTACCAATAATCTGGCGCCAGAGTTAAACTAATTCCATAGTTGTTACCGTAGGCTGCCTTCATCTCCTTAAGTAAAAGAGAGAAATTGCGAGTATCAGCAAGCTTATTGCCGCCTCGTTCAGGGGCGCCTGGGTACTCCCAGTCAAGGTCGACACCCGTAAAACCATATGTATCCATATAAACCTTGACCGAAGAGATAAATGCCGCTCTATTAGCCTTTGTGGCAACCATTTCGCTCCTGTAAGAGATTAGCATAGCCTACTCAGAAAGCTATCTTGGACATACCAAGTCCTATGCGTGGCAGCCTTGGGCTCACTCATATCGAAGCCGCCAATTGCAATCCATGTTTTCAGGTTGCTGCCCTTGGAGAGATCGGTGAACTCTCTCATTAAGGTCTTATCATCAGGGTGTGCTTCAGCTACCTGATAGGTATAGGGGTTGATGAAAGCAAACGAGTAGAATAGATGAGTGTAGCCCTCTGTCTTGAGCTGTTTTGGCGTGACTTTATTACAAATTCGCTCCCTGGCATTCCAAGACTGGTAATAACCAATAGTGCGGCCCTTGGAGCTACCGCTTCCCTTGGCGCATGAAGGGGAACCGGTGATGGCACAGGAGCCATAGCCAGACTGGCAGGGGAGGGTGCCGTGAAGAGGATCGGCGTTGTGGCAATAGACGTCCGTAGCTGCAAACTGTTAGTGATGGTGGCATATACACTGCTTGCTTCATTACTCACTTCCGCACCAGCCAGTAGCAGAGCAGCAAAGCTTCATTCCACAAGGCATTTCCGCGTTCTCGCTGTACTCGCCACACATAGCCGTGGCATTGCACTGCGAGGTGCAACCGTCGCCACAGAAATCAGGCCCATAACCGCAGATACCTTGCTTGCCGCAACAACTGTATTTCGTGTCAGTTGAACGGACATCTCGAGACTTGAGAAGTGCAAGTTCACAAACATACCTTCCATCTATACAGGGGCCGTCTTTACAGTACAGCGGGCCTGAAGTGTCAGGCCGAACGTCGGGTTCAGCACGCGAAGTCAAATTTGAGTCCAGGCGGTGTCCCGGGGCCAAATCGAAACCCTCTGGCATGGCCTGGGGCGGCGCCTGGACAGGGTTCTGGTGGGCCGGGTTGAAACTGATTGTATCCCGCCATGCTGCGGCATGTTAACCTCTGAACGAAGTGCAAGGGCAGCAGAACATACATTCGTCGGAAGTAGATCGCTCGCCGATCTCATTTTGTTCAGGGGAAGATTGGCGGACGACGTTTGGCTGGTGATAAGCACGTTTGTAACGAGGGACACTGGCTTCTACATAATTGGAAAATAGCAGCCAGAGAAAGCAGAGGCTGGCCACCGTCCAAGCGGCCTTTCGCCCAACTTGTGAATACATTTCGGCACGCCTACTTCACTACTGTGCTTGGAATATCTTGACAGGTAGGAACTCCCAAAGTTATATATCTTGATTGCCCATCCCCCATGTCGGTGGCGAGTAGCTTCCCATGTCCCTTGGCTACAGTAGGCTGCCGCCTAAGCCGACGCACACAAGGGTGACAGCGGGTGAATCTCCTTCGGTGGTGCTTGCAATTCCGTTTAGTGCATCCTTCGAGGAGTGGAGACTGCTCCTTTGTCATCCCAGCATCCAACGCTACTTTGTAGCTTGACAAGAGAAGGTTTTGCCGTCTTGACTGACGAGTTCCAAAATTTCGGAACGCGTACCGAAGACCTATATTACGAAGTCAAAATGCAAGAGGATTTCCTCATGGGCTAGTTCTGGTATTCTCCACTACCGATAGGGCTATGAAGCATGAAGCAAGCTCACATTATAGCGACAAAGGTTATTGCTCTACATCCCTCTGTTCGTGGCTTATGGATAAATCCTTTATCGATACGGGTTCGCGTTGAACACTACATTCGAACGGCCTCGACTTACAATTTCGGACTATGGATAAAGATGGAAAAAATGCGATAGCCACCACAAAAGGCTGTTCCCGCAAGTCATTCCACCTTTGGCTATGGAACTTTTTGTGGACTGACGATCGTAAGTGGTATGGTTTACTACATTGGGAGTAAAGGACCCGCTCAACTGGAGATTTTATTTCCGCCTGGGGGTCTCCCTTAGTTTGTCCCCTTAATCAACTAATAACTACAGCGCTTCGGGTTTAGATTTTAGCTAGGGTCCTCAAGTATGCATACCAATCCAGGTCTAACAAAAAAAGAATCCTTCATGGTGATACTGCAGAAGAACGCGGGCTTCCCGTAGATAGCCGAAGAAGCACCGAGGCCTGGTCTCAATACTGCAACAGTCACCAAGCTGCTAAATGTGAAGAACATAATCCCTGTGTCTTGGTGGAAGTCCTCCTCAATATGTGGATATAAGCGGCAACTAGCACCCGAAAGCTGTGCTAGCTTGCCAAATATGCATGTTCACAAGGCGAAGGCACGGGAGGATCCGGCCTTCAATGGCGCCGGTCATGCCCTACACCATACTCAGTAGCTTCTGCAGCACCGCAGCGGATAAGATATCTTGTTCAGATGAAATCAGGCAAAACTTCGTGATGTAAGATTGTCAATTTGCTCGAGGCTCGACCCGGGCAAAAGAACAGGTTTCTTTTCTCTGGCCAACATTATGGGGTCATCTAACGTTCCCATGTTCAGGAAGACTTCTCAGCCCGCAACAAGGGCAGGGCACACTAGTGATTTAGGCACTCCGTGGTTAATTACAACATAGTAATCGGGTCACATTTTGGAGCTGCTATTGGCCACAGCCAACCTAACGACCGGGGTTAACCGACGAGTTCTACCAACTCCATCGTATCGACTCGTAAATTTTGCCTCTGGTGGGGCATCTTTTCCCTCTTAGAACCAGAGAACCCTGAGCCATTAATGGCAACATCAGCAATATGCTCGGGCTATTGATAGACTCTCCAGACATATGACACCCCACGATTAGAGAATTCTTCGAGTCGGTACAGCATCCTTCGCGACAACTACAGTTGCCCAACAATAATCTCGCATAATAACAGAATATAACCCTTTTAATTATCTAATGTCATAATTCTTAATTTATGAAACAATTCTTCTAAAAGGAATTAAAGAATATTTTTAGTATAAATTTTTTTTAAAAAAAGTTTTAATCTGTATTTTATTAATACTTTTTCGCTACTTCAACCGCTTGCTCTCATAGGCTCACGATGCAGCCTTGGGCAAAATTTATGTCATCCCACTATAGTATCTTTCACAATCCGCTTCCCCGGCTCCCTAGAATTCAGCCACCCCGGTCCTGCTCGAAAACACGGTAATTGCCCAAACTCAGCCCGTTTCGAATAAAAGCACTAGACTTGTGCATTCGAAGGCAAGATTTATAGAATGTCCTGAAGAAAGAGCCCCATTTTGCACTGTACAGCCCGTATCAGAGTATCAAAATGGACATGCTTTCTTATCACAAAACCAAGGCCCAAGAACTCACATGTCCCGGACTAAAACTACTAAGGGAGGCAAGCAATATAGTGTTAATCATTAATTCATAACACGAACTCTACCTATACTTTGAAACTGGAGGCATGCCTGCTCATAGCTGGGTCTCATTCCATGCTCTCGAAGCTCAACTGGCTATTGAGTTGTGCATTCTCATGATATATAGTATGCGCAGACCTTTGGTGAGAAAGGTCACTACCCGGCACCAATCCTTGACTTAGTATATGCACCAAGCTTTTCACATACGCTTCTCATGGAAATCTCAATTAGCTCATTCATCTAGTCCCAAATCAGTATTCTCCCAATTTTCCTAGATTGAATTTCTTAGGGACAAGTGGTCTTCTTTCCCTGTGCTGAGAACAATGCGCCGTAGCACACTCGCGAACACATCCCTCATTGTTACAGCAATAGTAAAATGCGTGACGCCTTCTCATCAGAAGAGTAGTCTTGCGTCGAGACTCACAAATGATTCAAGAGCCCCCGGAGTGTGACTGTGTATACCTGACATGAAGTGTTTCGCAGTCGCTTGTACTCAAAAATTCAGGAACTCATCCCAAGCTGGCGAGGCATTATTCATGACCTGAAAGGACAACTCCCCCGTGATTAGGAAGTTAGTGAGAATTTTGCAACTGGTTCATGCCCACCATTCTCTGCGAGCTTAATTGCTGCTCGATACATCTCCTTATTATGGTCGTTGCATCCTGCTCCAGCTTGGACGAGGACTGCGGCTACGTCTAAGCGGCCGTTCCTAGCAGCAGCTTCCAAAGCGTATCCAATGCCAAATACCTTGGATGGTGGAGCATCAACATCAGCACCCTCTCTGAGGAGCAGCTGCACAATTGCAGTGAAACCGCCCCAAGCTGCAAGCTGCAGAGAGGTTCCTCCACCACTATATACCGCAGGCTCCCGAGCACTTCCGCCATGAGCGAGTAGCAATTCGACAATCTCGATATTGCCGATTTCTGCGGCTCTCTGCATGGGCGTGCGCATAATGCCAAATCTGCATGGAAAGTCGACCCTTGCACCGTGTTTGAGAGAGAGATTGATGGTAGGAAGATGCTGCGTCCCTATCGCAGCAGCAAAAGCCGTCATTTGCTGAAATCGATTTTGTGAATGTCTTGCTGTCAAAAACGTCAATCCACTGGCCCGTGGAATGAAAGAAACAATCGTTTGTGATGTGCAATCCGTTTTTTCTGTAAGCTGAAGAAGTAGTTCCATAAATCGAGAACCAACTTTTTTACTGCTGCTATTGCTGTTCCAAATGGCGTTGTCTTCACCTCAGCGCCAACAGACCAGCAGGTTGCATCAGCGCTATATTCAGCGATCATTGCTTTGAATCCATCGTAGTCATCGAAGTTGATCTGCGCTTCTTGCACTTCACAATCCCATCCTTTACGACATATTTCCTTGCACTTCTTATGTTCTTGAAGAAGGGGCTCAAGTATCTTTCCACTTCTCTCCCGTGACTCTGAAAACCAAGCATTCCGAGTCGACCTGTAGGCAAGACTTATCGCTTCATCATCTTGTGCAATCGCACCATTTCGAAGTACTGATTTGACTTATCGATATCGCAGCTTCGGACTGACTATGAGCGGTGTTGTACCGTAGGGGAGAGTTTCAGCAAAACATGTCTTCGCCTGGTCCAAATACTGTCGAGGCCGCAAGAGAGGTTCGTTGATATCGCACCCAGCTTGTAAGAATATCCGTGCAGTACCCGAATCCATTCGCTCCAAGGAGACAGCCAAAGCAGAAAGTAGGCAGCACTTGTCAATAGCGTTAATATTCGCTCCCGCATCAATGACTGCCTTCGTTATCTCATCGTCTCCCCGTAAAGCTGCCAGCACAATAGCTGGCGGAAAATGCTCTTCGACGTGAGTAAGACCTGCGTCATACCCTCTATCATCATCAATTTCATTGCCATCATTACCCAAGTGACATAATCGACATCTTGTATCGTATATGTAATTGAGGTCGGCGTCACGTTCCAGTAGCGCCCAGAAGAGCCTTTTCTTTTGGTTTCCGAGGGCGGAGGCGAGAGGAGCCGATAATGAATATGATTTATCTGAACTTCAACATGAATTGCGGCTTGAAACAAGCTGAAAGCCATTTGAGTACGATTCCATTCTATGGTAGAGGAGAGCGCAACTCTTAAAGTCTGGACCCGACTACTATCTTCAAAGCTTTTGCTGATTTCAAGCAACTCTTTGAACGTGCTTTTGCCTCCTTGAATAATGACATCATTGAGGGCCGCAGAAAGTGTTTTTGGATCATTGAAACATTCAGAGCCAAGAACCTGCATCATGAGACGAAATGATGCGCCACTCAAGGAGTGGCATGTACATCCTCTGATGTCATCCGCAGTAATATCTTCAAGCTTTGCAACATACTTTCGATCCAGGAGGAACTGCATAAGTGATGGATCTCCGTAGCAGATTGCTGCGCACAAGGTATTCCTCGTAATTCCTCTATGAGGGAAGCCCAGGAGGAGACGGATAAGCATAACACCGGCATCGCAGCTTTGCCACGGCTTCCGCGATAGATGCGGATGCTTAAATACAGAGCTCAGTCATCAAGCTGATCGTATCTAGGCAGACACTCTGGGATTGAAGCTCGAAAACGATTTCAAAAACACCTGCTTGGCGCCATTGTTGATAGTCCGTGTTGATGCCATTCGAGACGAATAGACGTGCAACGTTAAATGTATCCTCGCGTAACATGATGCCTCGGATAATCCATGGATCGAGGAGAGCTCCTGCATTCCGGAGTGCCTCGATGGTCCTTGAAAGCCGCGCCACTATCCAGGCAACAATCCCCGGAAATCGCACAGTTGAGGGCACCTAACATCCGAGATGAACGATACCTGGGATTCGACAATTCTAAATCAGCACCAAGCCCGACCAAAACTTCCACAACCTTGGAAATTCAACAAGGACGCTGCACACTCGATTGGTGTGGATCTGACCAAGCCATTATCGTCATCAACGCAAATAGACTCATTTATTCAGATTGATGGCAGTCCAAGTTGGAGTAAGTACTTAACTGTTTCAAGATCACTGATCTCGATTGCCGTCCGAAACAAATTAAGGCTAATGAACTGCAATGCCAAGGAATTTACCAATGATTCATGGGTGGCCAAGAAATTCTGAATAGGTTTTTTCTTAAGGTGATTCAGAGCGTTCCGTTTTTGCTCGTGTGAAAACCCGGGAAAATTGTTGGCTGCACAAAGGAGGATGCTTCTATTCAACGTGGAGCTAAAGCGTTGAGCTAAAGCATCCTGTTGAGGAAGTAATCACTTGAAGGTTCAAATTGTTACCCCAAGCCTTTTGCTCGGGCACAACTCCACGAAGAATGCTTCCCATGTCTTAACCATTGAGCAGCAGTATGTTTGAGGAGGTATTGGAAGTTTGTGGACCTGTGGCCGGGCTGGTAATTCCGCGCGTAGAAGAGCTGCAAATCCACCAGTGCATTTGCCGTTCGAAATAGGTAAACGGGGGTTTAACGAGATGCCGTTCCGCCGCAATGTGATGAATTCGAATTTTGACATTAGCGGGTATCTCTGGAAGTGAGGCCATGGTGGCTGTAAGCGAGGCCAAATCTACTAGGTTATTACGATCACGACCCAACTTACCTTTTCTTGTGAGATCGGTCCTGTTTCTGTTGTGTCTTTTCACCTCTCGATCAACCGTAAGAGCCGTTTTCTTTTTGCCGTCTATCAAGACATCGAAACTCTTGCCAGCTTGTTGAAGTTGTGCAATATAAGGCGCAATTGTCTTCCATGTCATGGTTTTCGTCTTCTTGACACATTTTCAACGCGTTTTTAGAAACTTCTTATACTGACTTTTTCCTAGATGCAATATCAGTCACTGGGTCAAGGTGGTTTTCGAAAAGGGTTCTGACTTGGCGAAGAAATTGTGCTCCCATTCCATGAAAGCTTGAACATTAGCTAGAGACTTATTCTCTTCCGCGTAGAGTTTCTCTAATAGGACTTGAACCCAACGGTCTGGCCACCACCTTCCAGTTTGATACTTACCATAACGGAGTCGCACCTAAAAATTTGTACTGCCGTGGACGCTGATCCCTATACACTCTGCAATGATGGCTTTGTCCAAGAAACTGGGAATTCATAATTTCAAGAGGTCGGCACGTGAAAATGGCTGTTCCAACTGCATTTACGGTGGGCTTGTATGCTTAGAAGTGAAGAGGGCTAGGTTATTCAAGAAGCATGTGATACAACTATAGTATTGATTTCGGGTAAAAGAAGGAAACCCTAACCCATAACCCCATAATTTTGAAAATCATCTCCGCAAGGTAGGCAACACCCCAACGACACATATTATCCAAGGTGCCTTACAGTCCTGGTAATCCAATCATTCGAAGTTTGGGCATATTTAATACTGCTGCATTAAATGGGGAGAACCCCAAGGTCCCGCGTCCTGATGTGAACAATGAAAATCCAGCCGACTGCGTTCGTTGACCGAGACACTGATTTGAAACTAGTTAGGTTCTGATTCGGAGGCATAGATTACTTTAAATTTAAACTGACCGCTTTGGAGTTCGTGCACTTGCGGCGCTTTCAGCCATTGCCACACTGCGAATATTGTGCAAGGTAGGCCAATAATGACACTGATAATGGCAATAATCGCTTCGTTTGACAAGACCATTTTGGCATGAGCTTAAAGACCCCACTGGTGCTTTTGGACAGGGGACAGGTAACTCTTGATTTGGCCAGCAAATTAGGCAGCTTGGTGAATGTGTATGAGACTAACATGTGTTCTGCAATTTCCACGCTTTTGTGCCAGACCCAGAAGTCTTAAAACAATTTTTGAATGGTAGCTGGGGCGAGTTGGAAACTTTGGCCTGCATCAAGGCATTCCAAAAGAAGAACTGAGGAAGCGGGAGGGGATATGCATTATTAAAAAAAATGGCAATGTCACCCACGATGGGGTACAAATGTCACCCAAGTCATCCTGCATCCCCCCCTGGTCCTGGGTGCAAAGGTGTGGAACTCCATGCAGGACTGCGTCAGTCCAAAGAAATTTCTGAGCAGGCTCGATGTGACTAAATTACAGATATTGCAAGCCAATGGTTATGAGTAATGATGAGAACGAATCAAGTTCGAGCATCTCTTGCATGGTCGCGCTTTCAGGCACAATTTTGCCCGCCTGGGTATAGGCATGCAACTACTGGACGCAAAAAGAGGGCAAACCTCGAGGGCGAGAGCCACTTATACCGAGGCTATACCATGCATCGAGAAAATGCCTGGGAAAAACTGTGCTCACTGTTCTTGCATTGACTTCTGTCTACCCTGGGAGCCTACGAGTTTCGTCACATGAGCCACAGGCGAAGGAAGTCCGCAGCACTGTAAGATTTTCGTTATTGATCAAAGCCCGCGATTTGCATCGCTCCGGATGCAACAACAACAATCACGGAAAATCCAACTATCTACTATCTATTGTCAAGTTGAGTGACGGATGTTACTAATATCGTGGGTTCTGCCCATATGGCGGATTCTGGTGATCGTACCCCTGCCCCGACTGATACTCCTGCGAATAGCCTTGAGACTCGTGCTGAGGAGGATACTGCTGTGGCGGCTGGTACTGATCAGGACGATGCGGGTCATATGCCTGATGTTGTGGAGGCCGATACTGTTGCTGCTGGAAGTCCTGCTGAGGCCGATACTCCTGCTGAGGGCGGTAGTCTTGGGGGGGCCTATACTCCTGGTGATCATCAGGGCGATCATTCTGGGGCCTTTCATAGTCAGCGGGGGGCCTGTAGTCCTGTCCGCCGTGGCCGTTTCCTCCTTGCTGATCATGAGGACGCTGGTTCCCACCAACAGCTTGAGTGCTGGATGTGGGTGCACCAACACTGACGCCTTCGTTGCCAATATCATCCGGCACAGAGATTTGAACCTTGGGCAGGTACTTCTGCACTTTCTGCTCCACAATGTTTTGCACGAAGACCCAGCTCTCGCGCTCAAACTTGCGATGACCACCGTTGACGACGCCCAAAATGCTCTCGCGCAGTGTTTCCTGGACTTTGCGTACAAGGTCACGGATCTTGCCGACCAGCTTGGCCTTGATGTCGTCGCCGAAGCCGCGGTCCGCCTGAGACCCGGCGTCACGATCGAGCTGTGAGTCAAAAGGGTTACCACCCAGGATCTTTTCGAGCGGTCGCTGGACAACGTCTGGCAACAGCTCAAACAGCTGCTTCTCGATAGCACCCAAAACCTTTCGGAATTCCAGGCGTACTTCCCTGTGAACTCGTGCGAGGCCAGTGCTCAACTTGTCGCTGATGACCTTGGAGAAGCCTCTGCTCTCCCCTTCATCTTCGGCGCGGTCTCGATTGCCATCACCAAAACCTCGTGACGTTCCCTCGTTTGAATCACTCTTGCTGCTGCTGAAGAAGCTCCCAATACCCTTCACCAAGTCCTCGACCTGATCCTTGATCTCGCCAGAAACACCGTCGCCGAGGTCACGGGTGCTGGTGTTTCCACGCAGCCAACGCTTGATGTGGTCCAAGGCAATGCGAGTGAACTGCTCCGCGATTGGCGCATGCTGCTGACGCAGTTTGGAGCCAACAATGTCTTTAAGCTCGGGGGTAATAAGGCGCGCCTTTTCTTCTGGGTTCCGCGCTGCGTCCTTGACAGTGCTGCTGATGACGCCGAGGAGGCCATCAAGCTGAAATCCCTGGCCGCCTTGGCCTCCTCGACCGTTGTTGTCGTCTAGATGGTCCTGCACAGCATCGATTGCGGCGGAAAAGAAACCCCTCGCACCGCTGGAGAAGGAGTCGTTGCCCTGGCCACGGGAGCGATCCTCACTTGCTCCGCCACGGTTTTGTCCTTCGGTAAGGTCGAAAATGTCGCGGAGGTCGTCGCCTGCCTCGTCAGTGATCTTGCTGAAGTTGCGTGTTAACTGAGCAATTTCGTTTGCGAAGGGCAAGGCTTGGCCGCCGTATGAGTCCGGGATGGCATCGTCGAGGCTCCAGGGACTTCTAGAAGCGTCTCCAGAGCCTCCTTTGTCCCTGTTGAACAAAGAACGGAACGCGTCGACAACCTGCTCCTCCAAACTGTTGATGGCCCTCTCTTGAAACACCTCGAGCTCAGACGAGATGCGGGGCTGGATCTGAGGGGCAAGCGAATCGACATATTCGTCCACCTTCTTCATCAACACCTCGGGAACGCCGTGGGAAGACATTTTTCTGAAATGCAATCACTTTTACTCGCAGTAGTATGGCCTGCGGATCAGAATTTCAGACACGTTTAAGAAGTTGGGGCTGATTGAGCTGGATTGGGCTGAGACAGGGTTGCGTGGAGCCTGACGTCAGCTGCTACTGCGGTGTGGAGTGATGGGCCAACTAACACGGCAGTGAAGCAGATCACAACACTGCAAAATGCGCATCATGCAAATGATATAAGAGCTTCGTCCAAATTATGCCGCAGACCGTAAGATTATTTTGAACAACACAGTTGATGACTTAATTTCCAGCTTGCTTCCACACTCTTTTTGTTATTCTCTAAGCCTTGAGCACTCTGTAATGCTAGCGTCCAAGTGCCAAGAAACAGGAAAGGGAATGGGGAAGAGGGACACGACACTAGTACTGGGTCTCGAAAGTGTTCCAAACAGAATCATAGGCCTAGAATACAGTTGACATCGCAAGTCTGCTTAGTTTGTTCGTAAGCGCGCAATGCCAACAGTGTTGGAGTCTTCGAACCAGAGGGCCGGATAGCGGCATGCCCTCTCTATCTTGGATACATCGACGACTAGAAAAACATCCCAGGCGTAATGACATATCAAAATGCCCCACGGGAAAAAAAGGTCGCAGTCGCAATATTTTCGCGAGGTCTTACGGCTGGGGCTAAACAAATTGCAATTGCTGAGCAAGATCTGGTCTATTGCTCGCGTCGTGCCAAATCAGATTGCGACCATTATCAGAGACGCAGCCAATAATGTGTCAGCATGCAGCCTCCAGGTAGAACGAAAATAGATTAAAGGATGCCTTTCATTGACGGACAGTGACTGCTCGACCTAGCAAGTTAAACCTAAATGCTATGCGGCCAGCATGAACAGAGGCCGATCCAGCTTCAACTTCTGCTGGCACACTGAAAGTAAAACAAATCATGGCCCTTGCCCACGATTTTGTGGCGAGATGGGACTGTCGTGCTCTGGGAGGTGCGTTGCGCGATCGGTTTGACAGGTTGCCTAATGGCCGACAAGCGCCATCTTCAGCCACCATCTCACGTTGCACCAGGGCGGAAATCGACCGTGGTTAGTTCCGTCTTTACAATGGGGGCAACGCGTTCCAACATGGTCGCCGTATCCACACGGAAAACGTCGTTGCGGGATCTACATTATGTCCCCGTTTAAATCGGCGACCTCGAACGCCGAGGCCCATCGCGGCACTAGTTCAGTGACGAGTCATTGTTGCTTGAGATTACAAATGCTAGTTCACCGTTAAAGAAATGGAAAATTTGGCTAGTCTCAGGGCAAGCAATCTACTAGTAATAGAGAGAAAGGACAACACTAGCTAGCAGCTCTAAGAGGACTCGGCATGCCGGATCTCAAAAACAGTTGCACCACCAGCACGTCGTATACATCATCCCGGGAAAAGTCTCCCATTATATATCCCCCCATAAAGCACCCTATCTAGGTTATCGAAGGACTTCCGCACTACAGTCCACCACAATGGACTTGACTACGGCTGCGACATTGCTACGCGGAGCCATTTTCGGAACGGGTCTGACACTTTCAGGCGTAGCAGGCCCTCAAGTGATCAGAGACCAGTTCAGACTCGTCAACTTTCACATGCTCATAACTTTTCTGACTGCTTCGGCATCGAGCGCTGCCATTTTTGCAGGATACAACGTCCTCAAGTCGACAAAGAAACCAATCCCACACAGGTCAGACAGCAGCCACGGCTGGCTCGGAGATTACGATGGAAACATTATTGGTGGTGCTATGGTCGGGCTTGGGATGACCATTACGGGTGCTTGCCCTGGCACCGTTCTCGTGCAGGCCGTCGCTGGCACGGAAAATAGCCGGCTTCTTGCTGGGAGCGCTTTGCTCGCCGGCGTGGCCTGGGTGAAATGCAAGCCTTGGCTTATACGACCACGTACGTGCCAGCCGGAGCGCAGTCCCACAGTCATGGCTGCAACCGGATACACAGCAGAGAAAATCGTCGTCTGGTACGAAGTTGCCATGGTAGCAGTCATTGCCACCACCCTTATTATTGCACCTCGAAGCGCGACGATGCTGCATCCCGTTGTCGGCGGCCTTCTCATTGGGATTGGCCAGCTAGCCTCAGTAACGTTGTCGAACAAGCCCATTGGTGTGAGCACCGTGTACGAAGAATCTGGGCAGCTTTTTTGGAACGCTATGGAGGGAAAACGATCCAACAAGGTCCCGGATAGTATTCTCTTTGCCGGAGGTCTGATGACCGGATCGCTATTAACAATGTCTGCTCTCCCTGCCACGCGTGAAGCATTGGTAAGCGGTACAGAGCCAGCGTCAACCTTGATGATTGCCGTTGGAGGACTCTTGCTATCATTTGGAGCTCGGGTGGCAGGTGGATGCACTAGCGGGCACGGCATCAGCGGGATGGCAACGATGAGCCTCAGCTCAATTATTACTGTCGCCTCGATGTTCGGGACCGCATTGCTATCGGGGTTGCTGCTTCGTTAGATGGGCGTCGGGATAGGAATAGCGCGAAGAACTCATCATATTGGCATTGGATCCTGTGTAAATATTATTGGACGCAGAGTCATTATCATTTTGACTGAGCCCTCGGCAAGGTTTCGCCCCGCATGGTAATATCCGCCCGAGTCTGCCTGGTAGAAATCTGAATCCAGTCTTTTTTTATATTTTCTTCCCTTTTGAATTCTTTGGTATGTATGAAATCTTTCAACGTGGCCGCTGGCTGAGTACTTCGACTGACATTCAACAGCAAAATTTGACTGTTAATTGCAGCGTGCACAGGTTCCCTTGTTTATCTCATTAGAGGCTAACTAAATAGTAAACTTAACATCATATTTTGTACATCAATTGTGTACTATTATTGAAGATTTTGTGAAGTCTGTGTTGTGTGTCCATTCCAAGAATACTGAGCCATCGGTAATGAAAACATCGACAAATCCTAGTGTCATTTCTGCTATGAGATCCTCTCTACCATGTGGATCCTGAGACTACCAAAGGCAGGTGCAGTAGCATTTGCCCGTCATTCGTTTGCTTAGGTAGCCTTCCACCACGAATATTGATTTGCAGCGACGGATGCAGCAGTTTAGGTGCCGCGAGTGTCTGGTCACGTTCCTTGCGCATCTTGACGAAATCATGCTCGGGCGTGCCATCCTTGAGGTGTTTGTTCTCGCGCCTCTGCTGAGACACAGTAGCGTACGGGACTGGGGCACCACGCCCCTCAGGTGGGTAGTCATGACCGACCCAGATCTTGGTGTGTTCAGGAAGGGAAAGAATTTTGCGACCCGAGTTGTAGATAGCCTCGGCGCTGCCGCCAGGGAAGTCTGCACGCGCAGAGCCAATGTCGACGTTAAAGATCGAGTCACCTACAAATATGTTGTCTAGAGTAACTATGTATTAGACTTTCTGGTCTTCTCGACAAATGGTTCTAAAGACAGAAAGAACAAAAGGCACAAAGAACGGTCAATAAACAAAAAGAAACTCACCTCCAATTTTGTAGCCCATGTGGTCAGGCGTGTGTCCTGGGAGATGAATGGCTTGTGCGGTCAAGTCGCCAACGGCGAACTCCTCGTCATCTTTCCACAGCTTGTCAAAGGCATGCTCATACTCCTCCACATCGATGCCATAGCGCTTTCCAAATAGTTTTTGGACCTCCCTTATGCGGCTACCGATGCCAAGAATTGGCTTGTGGCCTGTTTTTGTGGCAAGTGTTGCTTGTAGGTAGGATGCTGCCGTGAGGTGGTCCGCATGAGCATGTGTCTCAAGGATCATGTCGACCTTATAACCATTTTGGTGAAGCAGGGCCAAAATTGAGTCAGCTGCCTCAGTCGAGGCTGTCATTGTAAGAGGGTCATAATTAAGGACAGGATCGATGATGACGGCTCTGGCGGTTGCTGCGTCAGCGACGATATACTGCCATGTGCCTGTTACGAATTCGAAAAGCGGGTGAACTGTAGGGTTCATTATGGCAGTTGAACCAGCTGTAGCCGGTGAAAACTGATACGGGACAGGATAATGATTATTTTGGTAGCTTATTCGTTCAGAGTTAGCTGGACCGTGGTGTTCGTACTTTGTGGTGCAGTGCCAAGTCTGGTGTGAAGATGGAGGTGGAGTCCTGTTTTTATACAAGGCAGCGTCGGCGATATGACTTTGGCATCTGCAGCCGAGAAGATTTCCTGCGGAACCTAAGCCGCGACTCAATCGATGGGATGTTATGGATCCTCTTGTAGAGGCGAGGGGCCTGAGACGGAGGACAGGTAGTAGAGCAGCTGCTGCTGCCATGCTATTTCTTGGGTCTGGAGAACAAAGATGACATCAATACAATGTGGGATCGTGATTTACGTTGCCTTTGTCGTTGGCTTTCCGGTCAGTCGATGCAAGAATAACTACACAAAACCAAATGGCTGATAAGATACCAGTTAACCATCCGTGGTACACGCTAATGAATTTACAAGATGGCACATCATGTGCCTGTCTGTTCGGGTTGCGTGAGATTAACTCCGACTTGGGCGTTCTGGAACTCCACGACATCGCCGACTCGACTCCGGCCTTTCCGTCGGAGGGCAATTTCCGGTTTTGGAAAGCGAAATCTTGCTGAACGTCGCTTGCAAGCCTCGGCGAGGCTCCGGAATGGTCGCCGACCTGGATGTCTCGAACTCCACTCCACCCGGGGATGTAGTCGGGGACTAAGCCACTTGTCACACCACCACCAACTCTGTGCTGGGGACTAACAAACCATTTTGTGATTCACAATAACGTTATTAGCGCGTGAATTTCGCATGGAGGTTAAATCCACAGCCACATTATTCTTGGAGGAATTTTTCGTCACGGACATCGAAAATGATAACTCTACGACGGACTCACATATACGCAAGTATTTGTAGTGGTTGGAGAAGGCGCTAAGGGATTTCACATTGCGAATTTAATGATGGAACTATTTCTTAAAGAGAACGACCGTGATCGATAGAATGATATATCCTTCGAGATATAAAGAACTATACCTTCAACAAATTAGAGTATTAGGAGGACAAATAGCATCTACGCCTTCTTCGCACCTCTTTGAATAGCTTCAATTTCCTCAGCAATGTAAGACTCCCAATCGATGGGCGAAGCTTTTGGCTTCCAGCCAATTCCATAACCTCTCTCAGTTTTTGTGCTGGAACTGTGATACGATTAGTCTTTGCGGAAAGTGGATAATGGCGACTTCGGTTGGTGCTTACGAAGATGCTAGGATCCTTTCTGCATGGACCTCATCACCATCGCAGAATTTGGCAGCTGCAGAGAGGTCGATAAGAACCGCCTTGTCAGTTTTAAATAAGCCAAGTTTGTGTCCAACCTTGGCGATAGCCTCGGCTACTTCACGCCATTCAATGTAACCTGTAGAAGCAAAGAAATAGCCTTGCTTTCCAGAAGGGAGCGAAGGTTCAAGGATCACCTGTTTGACTACGGCCTCAATCAAGAGGCCAAGGTCAGTGACGTGGACTACGCCCGATGTTGAAGTGCCAGGCTTGATCCATTCAGCTTGGCCTTCTTTAATAGCGTTATTGACCAGCAAAGGAATCTGTTCAGATCTGTTCTTGAAGAAGCCAGTACCAAGGCCAATGACCGGAGGGGCCATGATGGTGAAGGTCTTAATGCCCAAGCTCTCACCAGTCTCAACGACTTTAGTATCTGTGGTTCGCTGTATGTACGGATCATCCTTCTCCCTTTGAGATTCGTATTCATAGATTTCGCTTTGTTTATCTTGATTGTCGGAAAAGGTGACTAACTTTCCGCCACGGCCAGTTGCATCACCAACGCAAATATTTGTCGTCCCAGTCAGCTGAGTCGGACATATTAGAAATTGTTGAACTGTTTGGTGGACCTGCAAGATGACATTACTTACGTGGACGTATACGGGAACAACATTGCCAGGGTGCTCTTTTCGCCTTCTCCCAAGCCCTTCAATCAAGGCCAGGGCGGACGGCTTGTGATAGCCACTCGCGCAGTGGACAACAATGTCATATTTGCTTGCCAAGAGAGACAGCCCTTTGACATCGTCTAGGCCACCTTCCAAGATGACGCTGGCAACCCCTTTATCGGCTAGTGCTTGAGATTGTTCGCTCGTGCGTACCAACGCTGTAATTTGAAGCGACTTTATGGCTTCTAGCTGAGAATTGAGGAATGTTGAGAGCACAGTCCCTCCACTGATAACCTTTAATAAGTAGTTCTAGGGCCTCGTAAGTTAGGAATAGCACTCACACGAAGCCTGTGGCCCCAGTCAATAGCAACGAACGACTTGTGGTCATGGTGAGATTGGCGGAAATCATGTAAAGGATGATTGAGAAATGGCCTCCAGTAATGCTCTGAGCTACTTTCAACTCTTAAATCACGTTGGCACCGATGTGACGTTGGATGCGTGTGCATGCCGATTAGGCCGATTTTTTATGGTCTTCCAATGATCGTCGAGAATCGGGCTAGTGTAAAGTCGAATGGGGGGCCAAGAGCGAATGGTGGAATTCAGATTCCACAACCGCTTACCAATACTGTAGCATTGACTCCAGAAATGCCAAGGATACCACTGTCAAACTTGATTTCAAACTGCTACAACGTCATTTTACTTTAGGATCCATAGCCAAGCATCGACAAAATGCAATGAATCGTTCTTCAAGGAGGTAGTACGAAGAATTTAAGACTGTCACAAGAGACTTGAACCTGATGAATCACATTACTAAAAGCAATGATTCCATGCACTTTCCACAAGTCTATGCACATTAACAGAGGGCGGTTTGATGCATTTTACTTCTATTAGTAACACTCAAATGATGAATTATTATGCTGGAAAAGTCGAAACATTACCTATAATTGGATTTGAATATGATGTTGATTGTGTCTAGTATAAGTACTATGGGCATCATCCACTTTTAATCGGGATGGAGAACAAACGGGATAGTCTATATAGTCTTATCTTTATAATGAAATATTAGAACAAGATTAAAGAAAAGTGTGTGTTGGTGTATGGTTAAGTTGAGCTCCTTAAGTAAGAAATGCAGAATGCCCAACTTCTTCAAGTCATTTCGAATGCAGAACCTGGCACAGTGACGACAGACTTCTTGCAGATTGTATCCTCCGCTCAAGTGGTTTTCTTCTTCTTGGGAACTCTCAACAGCCAGTAGAAGGTCATTGCGAGAAAGATGTTCACGCCAATGTAAACCCACATCAAACCAAAGTTCCTCCATCTGTCGCTGAACTGGACGTCGGATCTCGCAAGAAAGGAGTCTGTGTCTGCAACAGGGCAGAATAAGCAATCTCCGCCTGGTTGAGACTCTGCCAGATACCCGCCAGCAGACTCGAGGTACGAGCTGAGGAAATCTTTACAAGAACCAGAAGATGGAGCTTGAATACGCAAAAGCTCGTCATCTGCACATGTGACTGGCGCCTGGCCAAGTGTGGCGGCAGTAAAGCCACCCACTAGGTACGTGAATGGATTGACCCGGTACATGAAGATCCAAAAGCCGGGAAGATTAGTTTTGGGGACGAGAATGCCGCAGAAAGCGTACATCATAATGCCGAACAGGTTAGCGAGAGCTGAGGCTTCCTCAGAACTACCGATGCCAGCAATTAGAACGTGTGCGAATGTGCTGCCGAACAAGAACGCTGTCCAAATGATGAGCAAAGTAAGACCACCCCGAGCGTGCATGCTATCTGTGAACTGGGCATTCTTGTAGAAGCCGACCGGGTAGTACCAAACCAGGTAGCTGAATACTGCCATGACCGTGTTCCAAGATAGTTCTGTCACAATCTGAGAAATGACGAATGCAGCCCAGTGATACGTGCGGCATTGACGCTCGCGAGCTTCGTAGAGCGTGCGCTGCACGACGAAAATCGGGATAATCTGCAGAATGAGGTTGATGATGACAAAGATGAACATGAGGACACCAAAGAACTGATTCTGAAGACCTTGCTGCGTATTCGGGCTCTTGAAGAAGGAGAAGCCGATGAAGAATGATGTGCCGATGCAGAGCAAAGCTTTGGAGAAGATGTACGAGGGGGAACGCCAGTATTGTTGATATGTCCGCTTGCTAGCTTCCCAGAGTTGCGTGCTGAATGGTGCGGCAAATTCCTGAAAGTCCGAAGCATCAACATTTATGTTCTTATTCGTGGTTTCCAAGCGAGTAAGTTCTCCGAGTTCAGCCTGAAGCCGCCCATACTCTTCGCTGGAGCGCCATACAGCAGGCCAATCAATATCTGTTCGAGCTCCCGGCGCTGCTCCGATGGTTTCGAGCATGTATTCTGCAGGATTGACTTCAGGAGGGCATTCAGCGCCGCCCTTCCGCCGGAAGTAGTCGAGAAGTATCGAAGAGTTGGAGCCAATGTCTCCAAAGTACACCGTGCGGCCGCCTTTGGCAAGCAAAAGTAGCCGATCGAAACGCTGAAACAAGATGGCAGAGGGCTGGTGAATCGTGCAGAGAACGGCTTGTCCGCTCCTTGCAAGCTTTTCAAGTAAATCGCAAATAGACCAAGACGTCTGACTGTCAAGGCCAGACGTTGGCTCATCCAGGAAGACCAGAAGAGAGGGTCGCGCCGCAAGCTCAACGCCAATAGTCAACCGCTTGCGTTGCTCGACGTTCAGACCTTCTCCAGGTACACCGACCACAGCGTCGGCGTACTCTTCCATGCCTAGCAAAGAAATGACATTCTCGACATAGCTGAGCTTCTCCTCCCTAGAGTACCTGGGAGGTTGACGAAGAAGGGCGCTGAACTCGAGGGCCTCGCGCACAGTAGTTGTTGGCAGGTGAAGATCTTGCTGTTGCGCGTAGCCGGTTTTACGCTGGAAAGAGGAGTCACCTACACAGTGTTAGAAGCTGAAAACACAAACAGAAAGACTTATAGTCCCAGGGTACTTACGAAAGCATCCGTCTACTCGGATATCGCCTGTCACTACACCAACGCTAACACGACTGGCGAGGACGTCAAGCAGGGTTGTCTTGCCCGCTCCCGATACACCCATGAGTGCTGTCAATGTTCCCGGCTTAACCCATCCGTCCACGTTATCCAGGATCGTGCGGTCACCTTCTTTGGTCTTGACCGTATAGCACAAATTTTGCCAGTGCAGAATAGAAGTTTGCTTCTCGACTGCTGCCACATTAGACTCGATGTTGTGCGCCGATCGTGAAGGCTCCAGGGAGCCAGACTCCTTGTCGCTCTTTGCCTTCCGGAGTCCGCGACTGCCTCGCTTGAAAACGAGCACTTCACCTCGGGAACGAGCAGCCGCAACAAGTTCGCTAAGGATCAGGTGGATGATGCAGAGCCCGATAGCGAAGGCAAAAAGAATACCGATATTACGCCACTTGTGAGGGGCAACATAGCCATACGAGACTTGGAGCCAATCTGCTCCCTGGACAACTCGCTGACCTGGCACGGAGCCTTTGACGGCACAGACTCGCTCATCTAAGGTGATGTTATCGTAGCCTGGTCCAGCGGGAACCAGCTGTGAGCATTCGAATGAGCGACCATTGAACTCATTGATCATGGCGCTTTCGATACCATAGAAGACGGGGTTCAGCCATCGAAGCCAGGATGCCCATCCCCGCATATAGTCGACCGGAATAGCAAAGCCGGTGTACAGAACCATTGCCATGAGCAATATACCGGCAGGAGCCAAGGCTTGCTCAAGGGTTTTGGTCAGAGATGCAAACGTCCTAAAGAACATGGACATGGACAGTAGCAACAAGAACATGTTGAAAAGGAAGAAGAAGAAAGGTCCAGGCTCTCGTCGTAAATTCGCCATGAAATAAAATGTTGTGTTGACCAATATTGCGTTGACCATTTTATAAGGCATATCCATGATGATACTCGCGATAGCGTCAGCGCTGGGGTGGTAGAGGGTGTAGCGCTTGTGCTTCTCGACGATTGATCGCTTGGCGTAAAGACTGATGATTTCGAGGAGGCTGGCGAAGGCGTTGAGAAGGACAACAAGGAAGATACCCGTGCCTCGCGAAAGCAGCGAGCTTGTATCGGTGCCCAGGTTGTAAAAGATACTCGCCACAATGAGGACCTCGAAGAAGTTGGTACCCAACATGGCGATGGTGACCGATGGGTCACACTTGAGCCGTTGCCACTCGCGCCAGAGGCAGAGCTGGATTTGACGCCCATAAGACATGGTGAATGGCGATCTTTTGCGCTGCTTTGAAGACTTCTCTGCTTCTCTCTTCTGAGAGAACACAGCCGAGCTCTCAGATTCAGGTGGATGCTCACTGTTGAAGCTGTCAATTTCTGCGATCAGTTGTTGGTGATCCTCGCTCTGCAGCCAGGCTTGCTCGAAATCCTGGGCAGTACGAGGAACCTTGTTCTCACTTCCAGCGGCAGCCACTCTCTCAGCTGCGTTAGACATGGAAGTGAGGAAGTCCGGTTCTGTCTGGCCTTCAGGGCACACAAATCCCAAGCGTTCGAAGTAGGACTTTGCACGGCGTGCCGGACCAAAGTAAATCTGACGGCCTTCGTACAAGACGCACACCTTGTCAAAGTAATTGTAGGCGCCTTGCGGGGCCTGGTAGATGGCCACAGCCGATGCGACGCCAAAAACATCACTCTGTGTGCGCAGCGTGCGACAGAACTCCACCGCGTTGGCGCTGTCGAGACCTCGCGTACTATTGTCCCAGCATTGTAGCGGCGCTCCACTCAAGGCCGCCTCTGCAATTGTAACGCGCTTCCTCTCGCCACCAGACACGCCTCGAACGAAGTCATTGCCAACTTTTGTATGCTTGATGTGCGAAATACCAAAGAGAGCCATCATAACATCTCTCATGTGGTCAGCGTACTGGTTGCGAGAGATTCCTTCGGGCAGGGCGTAAGGGGCTCGGGCCCGCGCAGCGAAAGTCAAAGTCGTATCGACACTTAGGGCGGGGAAATGGTTGTCCACCTCGGCGGTGTATATGGCCTCACCGCGATAGCGGCTGTGCATGGCTTTCGGGGTAATGCCACTGTAGTTGACCTCGGCCGTGTCCGCAACGTTTAAGCCGTACGTGTCGCCGGATATCGTCTTGAGGAGCGTTGAGCAACCGGAACCAGGCGGTCCAAGAACGCAAAGCATCTCACCCGGACGGACGAGTCCTTCTACGCTATGCAAAATGTCGACCCTTCTCTGACGGATGCCCAAGACGCCATGGATTGAGGCGGGGAGCTTCAGAATGGTGTTGCCGACGGTTTGCTGATAATCAGTTTCGCTGCCGTAGCCGTACACGTCGAGTTTCTTGTAGGCAATGCCCACCACACGAGACGCTTCTGAGCCGTAGACTGTGTTGTAGAAGCTGGTTGCCCATTTTCGTGAATCAAAGTTGGCGCTCTCCGGGTCCAAAGCAGATTCTTTCTCTGCGTTGAATGGTGAAATGCCTACGAAAGCTTGGCTGCCCTTGGTGACTTGTCGGGCAATGGTATGAATTTCGGCCTCCTCCGCTGCCTGCTCGGTGACAGAATTGTCAGAGCTGTTGGGTGGCCCGGGTGCAGCCTCGGTTGGCTTCATGATCAGCTTTGAAGCGCTTGCGTCGAGTCGATGAAGAGAGCAACAAGGAGAGCAAAGTATTAGGCGGCAAAGGAGCGGTGTGTTCTAAGACGGGAATGGAGGCTTCTGCAGGCCTAGTAAGGAAGAACCTAGGAAGATATCAAAAATGAAGAAACGAGATGAGAACAAAGATTAAATGAAGTCCCTCACACGTAGCAAATGAAGGATAGGGAAACGCCCGAAAATACTGCCTCCGATTCAGCCCCTGGCCCGTCTGATGCCGTCTGACTTTTCGGCCGCCGACGCCACAATCAATCCGGGATGCACCAAATTACACGCCAAAATTGCGACTCGTGAACACATGCACGGAACCACGGACCTGGTGCAAGATTTGGAACAGCGAAAGTCCGGGAAACTCTGTGCTCTACCCGGAGTGATGGCGTGGTTACTGGAAATACTAGGCCGGTGTTGTCGGGCCCCGCGGCGGCCGAAAGGACTTGAGTGGGTCCCGGCAAAATCATGACACTACGGAGACTTTGCTTGCTATTTGTACTGGACGCTGTCCTGTGTAAGATGCCGGCACCTCCCCCACCATGCATTCTGTTGTCGCTAGTCCGCGGGTGTCCGAGACGCTTGGACAGGCTTGGCGTGTGGGTTTGCTTTCCTTTTTTTCTTTGCTTTTGGGGATTTAGGGAGACAATCTGTGCCTCTCATACGTCGCCTTATTTAAACATGGCCAAACGATACGCTCTTGGCACAGATGGCGCGGTCCATTCAGTCCAGACGCGGGTTCAGAATTTATATCCTCTGACGCGGAAGCCTCTAAGCGCAAGTTCTACATATCGAAAGGGTCGAGGCTACATACTAGTGCTGTCGCCGCCATAGCTGCCGCTGAGGAACCTTTAGGCACAGAGTAATCTCGTAAAGGAAAGCTAGCCTCGCCTACTTTCATGGTCAGAAAGAGAATGACTGAGGTTATTGCCGCCATCCGCGGAATCCACGATTTTGCGAGTATTGCGCTAGTAATTTGTCATTGAATTTCCACTCGCGGCTCTGCACTGGCACGCCTAGATTTCTTGAGGGCAATGATTCTGCCACAACATTGGCAAGCCCCTGCACATAGCTGTCGGACCTGGTGTAAAGAAGGGCGTGGCGAGCAGCCAAATCCAATGATCTCGAGTTGAATGCCTCCTTGTGTGTGGGTTCTGTGTGCCCGGCTTTCAAGAGGGTTCGGACCCATCGAAGCGTATGGCTTGTGTTTTTGCCAAAATATTCTTGACATTGGCGTCTGTTAGGGCATTCACTCGTGTGTTCAAAGCTTCTTTCAACAAGTCGGCAAGCACTGCGGCTGTTTCCATGGCTGAAGTTGCACCTTGTCCCAATATGGTAGTCTAAGCCGGCGTCAACAACCTAAACTCACGCTGTAGGCTTCGTATGGTGTCGCATATTTTGTGTGCTGAGTCACCATTCGTCATAATGCCAGGCTTTGAGACATACTCATGGATGGGTATCGTGATGATCACTTCGTTGTCGTCGTAGAGGTCTCTGAAGGTGACACTAGAAGCAAGCCCATTCTTTTTTGTGTTGCCTGTAAGCTTCTCTCTGGTCTTCTAATGAATACCTCGAGATGCCTCGGCCGTACATTATTTTGGGGCACCTTCTGAAAAAAACCAGAAGGTTTTACCATCCAAATTTGTGCAAGCGACAAGAGTGCAACCACAACTATATGTTGTTACCAGAGCTAGGAGTCGATAAAACAAAGACTCAACAATGATTTGTAGCAAAGCAAAGGGGCTACTTGCTTACACGGCGAGTTTCGTTATTCTTGGAAGCGTGGTCAGAAGATGTTTGCTTGTATCGGACGTTCTGCTTCATTACAAAAATGCTCACACGATGCTATGAAGTTTAATGCAGTGCTTTGCCATGTAGAGTAGAAGCGAAATACAGATTTGTGGCAAGACATGTACTCGCTTCTAGTGAGACACGGATCAGCAGGTCGCAAACGCTTCTTTGCACGTTGAAGGCCCGGACACTGCCGCAAGATACCGGAGCGCCAGAGCGGTTAGCGGATCCGGCTTTTCAAGAGTGCTGCGCCGTGTCGGACTTTATCAATCGGTGGCCGCGGCTACCGTAGCGGGAAGAACTTAGCCATAGGTTCTTGGTCAGATTTCCACGGCTTAGGCTAGTTTAGTGTCTCACTAAGCCAAGATGGCTACGGAAAGGCCGATGAAGTTGGAGAAAGCCATGGTAGCGTCGTCCATGCATAAATACCCGACAAATAGCAACTAAATGCGAATGAAAGTTGCTACTATAACTCTCTTAGGCAAAAATGAGAATACGGATAATGCTAACAATTCCAACGATAACAAAGGTAATCGCAAGAGCCAAGTCATGTTGACTACTAGCCACGATGAGACGGTGGTCGGAAACCCTCACATCAGAATAAGGCAGCCATATATTAGCAAGCTACATTCTCTAAAGGTAAACGTAGCAGAACGGACTATTCCCTAGTGTGTCAAAAGCGTCCTTCACCTGAATTGATGCGCCATTGACGCCAATATCAAGCAGATCCGAAACAACAGCATCACGGCTGGGTGGGTTATTGCTCATCGTGATTGTGCCGGATATGGTATCAGAAATCCGAGGGTGTAAGACCTGCCAAACCCAGTAGATGCGGTCGACCATTGCATGGTGCAAAAAGAAAGTCGGGTCGCTAGGCGATGAGTACACATCGCTGGCCTCTCCACCAGCCACGAAGTGGCCAGCAGCATGCATGCCAATGAAACCATCAGGGAATCGGCCTTGAAACTCATTCTGAAAAAGAGCGATGGAGTGAGAGGCTGGGCCGACGGTGATGTTGAGAAGATTGTTGACGTTCATATACTCCATAGGAGTATTGGTCAAATCACGTCTCAGACAGCGAGGGTTGTACCCGAGCGGCCCAGTAGGGCTTGGCGGCAGATCAACCATGCCAGGTCGGACAGGACCAAGGTTCACGACCATACTAAGACATACTTGTTAGCTCATCGCGACTCTCCACAGCATAGTCGAACGGCGAACAGAAGAATGGCCCACTATGATCTGGGGCCAAAACGAATAGTTTGTGAGAGACGGACCAACTTACTCTTTGAAAGGACCATCTTTGACGCAGCCGCCACCTTGTCCTGGAGGAAGAAAAATGCCCTCTCTTCCGACAAGGATCCCCGCGTGCTTAACATACGAACCAGTACCTCCGAAGCTGGTGCTGCTGCCGTCATAGACTTCTGACTTGGTCATGTCGCTCTGGTGGGCAAACCAGTTCCAATACTTTGGAATCTGTCAGTGATAAGTGGAACTTGTCATCTTTAGGGTGCTTCTTCTCACCGGCTGGGCACCCTTGTAGCCACATTCCTCTCGGAGTGCCTTCTCATAGGACCAGACAAAGTATCGGTGCCAAGTCAGAAAGTTACCCTAGCAGTTTCTATTAGTAAGGAAGGCAGTGACGTAAAAAATGGGATTATCGGGAAATCAGACCGATAAAGGGGGTTACCTACAGTCCTGTGGATTTGGGGCGTCTTGTCGATATGAATGGCAAGAAAGTCATCGTATCTAGACCTCACGCCTGGAGCCCAGGTTCGATCAGACTTGGATGGCTTCTTCTGAAGGCACTTGACAGCATTGATATAGCTCGTGCGTTCTTTGGCACTCAAGGCAGCCCTAAACTCGTCATATGGGCAAGGTTAACGACCGGGAAAAGGTGAGATGGACCAAAGTGAAGAATACAGGAATGTGGCTGAGACTCACCAGTCTTTGCGGACGGTGGCTGTGAAGATATTGCAGGTGTTACCTGAGCGCTTAGTATTGGCAGTTTCCAGGTCCTCCAGAGCTTGAATGGCCTCGTGGTTGAGGTCAAGCATCAAGGCGCTTGCATCTTCTGGCTGGCGGGTATTGAGAGCGCCAGCGACAGCGGCAAAGCTGAAAGTAACCAAGAAGCGGCTGAAACGCATGTTGACGAGGGGGGAAGAAGAACGACAACTCCTTTCCAAACGTGCACGCAAGCAGGGATTGAGATGACTGCCAAAAGGGAGTGCAAGGCTAGCCAAAATACCGGGAATGAGCTTGATTGGAACTGCTGACGTGCGAGTTCTGCATTAAACAGGCTTGCATGCTGTATATGTAGTCTGGTTCGTGGCTTACAGGTTGCTTATGCAGACAGACTGGGTCGATACTGCCCAGGATAGCCAAGACGATGGATGAACTGATGAAAGCTCAGGTACAAGGGCTGCAGGTTCAGGAGGGGTCAATATTGCCACAATAGCAGTTAGGCCTGGCAACTAAAAACAAGAAAGGCCGCACACGCACCAGGGACCGCGGAGCTGCAAGAGTTCCGGGTCGTGGGGGGAGGCGCATGGTAAGAACAATGCCCCAGCTACAGGGACATACATTTCGTATCAGAACAATGCTGGTACATCGCCGCCCAAGAGAAACAGCCGTCATTCGGCCGCCCTGGGCCATTGACGTGATGCTTGGGGAAGCGAAGCAGGGTACTATCACGGGAGCGTTGAGACCAGCGCTCGCGATCAAATAAATATTAGTAAATAAAATATAAATAAATAAAAACTAAATAAAAAGAAGAATTAATTATATAAATAGTATATTATATTTATTTATTTAAGGGTATTTAATTAATTAATAGAATTTTAATAATAGTATTATAATTTAAAGTATTAAAATTAATCTACTAATAAATTAATTAGTAAATTT
>PXOD01000093.1:0-23309 GCA_003012165.1 Paramyrothecium roridum | reverse complement strand
GGGGGGGAAACAGATTTTGGGGAGGCGGGGCCCACTACGGTACCGCTGGGTCCTCGACCTGGGTGTTGGATGCTAGGTGCTGATGTTTGGTGCTTGGAGGGTGCTGATTGCTGGCTACCTATAGTACCTGCACTAGTCCAAGGTACCTTAGCTACCTGTACCCTACTATACCTAAGGTACCTACCTACCTTACCTTGCCTGAGCTGTTGCTGGTGCGTCCCGTTGATACCAGGTGAGCGCCAAGTGAGATTGTGGTTTCGCTCCCGCTACTAATTTGGTTCTATCTTGGGGGGGAAGCTGTCCTACCTCAGTAAGGTATGGCAAGGTGAGGAGGGTACCTTACCGGGAGGGGCAGCATTAGGTGCCACAGAACGCTCTATCGGCGGCTTCCCGCCCAGCGGAAGAACTGGGGCAACTCTCACGGTGGGTGTACAGAAACTCGAAGAAGAAAAAGACTTGGGTGCGGGAATGCGGCTCCCCAATTTGCGAACCGGGCTACAGTACGGCATGCATGCTCATCCAGCGATAGGGACAACGGAAGGGTGAAAAAAAAAAAAAATTCATAAAAGGCAGTTTGCTCTGAAATCTGCCTCGTCCAAGTTCTTGCCAGGATTATGCCATTGCACTGACATGTGAGTGGTTCTGGTACGGGCACTGGTACTGGTACTGGTACTGAGAGATATCTCTACCTTACCTTACCTTACCAACTCGTTACTGTAGTCTACGGGAGTACCTCTGACTGAAGTCCCGCACTTCCCGAAGCCAGCGATGTTTGCAAAGCATCATATTGCTTTTGGAGGGAGCGATTGAAGAATAGGGACGGGCCTAGGGCATGCAAGCAAGCAATTCCAACGTCAACATGATCCAAACACCGAGGAAGAATTTTCCGGCCCCCAAATCGAAAAAATAAAACACTGTCATCGCGGAGTTTGTCTGCTCAGAACCCACTTCGGCCGCGGCTCGTGCTGGTACTTGACGATTGGGTAGCGTCTCCGGGACCTCTTCCCGCACGCCTGAGGGTTGATTTGCGCTCGGTACCTGAGTCCTGGGATCCATCGGCGCCATGCGAACCTTTCCCGTGACAAATGCGTGCTCCTTGGGATTTCCTACGCCATTTCCTGTTGCTTCTTTGCTGGGTCGCAACGCGCTCTGGATTTCTGCTGTTCGCCTCGCGAGCAAGCATCTCCCGCTGGCAGAGCAAATAACTCGGCAGCGGGACAATCGAAATGGGTGGTGTTCGCAAGCATGAAAACTTCAGGCGACTGGCGTTCCCGATACCCCTACCCATGCCTCACACCGCGACCCACCGATATGGGCGAGCCTTGTGACATTTCGAGGTGGGCGGTGCAGTCTAGATCTTCCTGGAGGCAGATCATTCGCTCTCCTCTGCGGTGCAGCCTGATGGAGCACCCGTAGATGCATCACCAGGAACCATAGATGACGAGAGGAATGCACCACAGCAACACCGATAGAGAACACCGCGGTGAACCACTCACGTACAAGACTAAAGGAGCACGCGCGGGATAACCTTTGTGCTCACACATTATACAGCTGACCAGACCTTTGCCGGGATACCCAGACCTACTGGAGTCACATTTGATTCAAGGGGAGGGAGGGCTGAGGCGGCTCACGTACGTTTCCGACCTACCACTCAAATCAAGTTTTACTACCTTTTGGGGCTTTGTCCGCGTGATCGCGTGGCCACATAAAAGCACAAGATGCTAGCCAAATGATGTTGCGGTCCAAGCGCCGCGTACAAGCCCTACGGTTGATCACATACAAAGCCTGCTGGACTGTCAAGGAGACGGGTTTTGGATCCGGCGGCTAGTGCGCGCCTAGCCACGGTCCATCGTACAACAGACTTCGGAGAAGGGCGAAGGGGTCGAAGGCGGAGGGTGGTTCTGAGCTGAAGTGAAGCCAAGGTAGTACTGTAGTAAGGTACGGTAGGGATCCGCCCGTTTTTCCTGTTCCCCGCCCACTTTTGACCAGCGCATTCGCCGCTTTATGCTCTCCACTCGAACAACAAACAACAACAATAATATTCGTCGGTAATACGTGGCGCATGGATGTGTTTATTGGCAGGCCACCACATATCCTGTACGCGAACCCAATTCGTGATGAGGAAGACTTGTTTATTAACCTCCTCTCGGCTAACATTCCGATCTACGTGACGAAACCGGATGGGAGATGGCTGCAACAGCGAACTGTGCCTCGTGAACGAATAGCTATGCACCTGAACCTAACTCATCCATGCCACATCATCACTCGATGCCTGGCACACATGACATGCCGCAACTTGCGAGACATCAGCGTCTTCCCTCATGAGCTCATCCCCCCTCACCTCACTGGCTTCTTCAGCACGCCTATAATAAGTGAAGACGTCCAATGGCAACGGAAGGAGACTGCCTATGACTCACGGCCACAGTCACATCATGGTTGCCTTACATATATTATTCGCCTACCTGATGGTGGATCGCTTATCGTTCAGAAATTTTCCCTCCAGTAGGTTATCCTTTTGACCATGCGCTGCCCTGTATCGTGCCATCCGAACCAATCGATTCGATGCGAACGTTGCTCACAACAGGAGCTCCACATTGAGTAGTTTCTATTGTAATTGGCAACCACTCTTTTGAGCACTGAGAGAGCTCAGCCAATGCTTCCACTACGGGCGAAGCTCTTGCCCTGGCAACTCAAAAAGAGGAGCATTGCAATCTCATTCTTTTCGTGGTAGGCCAATAGCATCGACTTCTACATGGATTGCTTTTGAGGGTATCTTTGTCATCAAGTTTCTGGGTTTGAGGACCCAACCCTTCCGCTATGTTTGCGGGAACAAACCGATGATGATTAATTTTATTGAACATGGGTCTCATTGAGTAACTATTAGTTATTTTCCCTTCCAGTTATGCACATTAAACAGAAAGAAGAGAAAATAAAACAAGAGAAAGAAATTGTACCGCGTCAGGAACTCGGTCTCATCTCCGGCGAAGCCGCCCGGATAATGCAAATCGCTGGCTATTGTTGTACAGTTCAAGTTGAGTATAACTTCGGTCCTATGAATCAAAGCTCCGATGGCTCGGAACCTCCCGTGCCCCCGCGGCCCCAATTTGCTGGGTCTCCCCCAGGTACACAGAGGCCTAGTCTCCAGAAGTAATCTCGGTGTGCGAAGAAGAGTTGCCACAGCTTGAACCTTGTAGGCATGCCGATGCCTGCCAGGCCAGGCGAAGTGGGCTCGTCAAGGGTGTCGGACCGTTGGAGATTCTGCAAAACGTTGCGGTAATCGCTGTCACCACCAGCGCTACAAGCTGGATCGGCGTCTCCGACACAATGCTGCAAATCATCCTCTGTTGGAGAAAGATCCTGCTTAGATATGAACATTTCTCCAGCATGGGATGCAAATCCCCATTCAGTTAGAGGCAGCAGAGGGATAGGGTCATCCTTGTGAGTCACGCGGCGGTAGGAATGTTGCTCGGGACTGTCGTCCTCATCGAGACCAAAGACCTCGTCGATGAAATGCGCAAGGTGATGGTTGCCGACGCGTGGCTCACCAAATGTCGTGATGCTCACATCCTCCCAGCCGAGAGAGACTTTCAACTCCAAAGCAGCGAGGCAGGCCACGGCGCCACCAAGGCTATGGCCGACCAGACGGATCGGATAGGTAGGATACTGGGCCTTCAAAGCCTTGAGTTCTGGCAGCACAAGGTCTCTTGCGTTCCGCCACGACTCCAAGAAGCCCATGTGTGCAGTGCAGTTGTTGCACTCGTGCGCCGGCTTCTGTGGGTGTTTTCCGCCATTGTCTGGCGAAGGGTAAGGTACATATGCCTGAGGGATCGTGCTGAGGTCGACAATCGTGTTTGAAATACTGTACGTGCCACGGAACGCAACAATGATGGCGCGCTGGTCCTCAATCTGACGCTCTCTCCCAGTGTCGTCAACGTCGCTGGGCGTGCCGTGGTCGACTGCGATGTAGCCGCAGCTGTCGCTCAAAAGCAACCCGGTATTCCACGTGGTGACGAGCGAGAGCGCCGGGAACTCGTTGCAACGGGAGACGCATGTGAAGGGTTTGCCAATGCCCGTGGTCCCGATGCAGTAGGCGATGTCGACCAGCCGTGCCAGGCGCTCGAGGCTTGCGAACATAGGAGTCGAAATTGACTTTGTGATTAATGGCCGATCATGGCCAAGGATGTGCTGCTCATTCGACACGGCACGGGCAAGGACACTGCCGAGCGCGAGCAGTTGGAGCCAATATGTGATGGCGAATCGCCACATTGTGATTATGTTCTGGTCGAGCTAGGAAATGTGTTTCGGTGACTTGAGGGCGATGCATGGCATATAATAAGGTAGGCGACCGACGCAGTTGATGAGAGCGTCTTAACACATTGATATCATGCGCAGTATCACGAGTCCGACATTATGAAGCCTCAGTTGAGATCAATGCACGTTGGGAATCGTGGCGCCGGGGGGGCTGGAACATGTTTCAATGGGCGGCGAATTGCATGAGGGCCAATGTCGATGATGATGGCCCTGGCTTAAGCAGGGTCCCGTGAGGTGAGGTCATGAGAACAATTGTTGGGGCCGGCCGTGAGGTACAAGGTGCCTTGGCGGTACCTGGCCCGGCAGGGTGTGGCTAGGGGATCAGCCCGGTACCCCTGCGCCTCGGGCGGAATATGGGGTACCGCAGCCACGATGGCTTTTCCGGACAACAGCACGAATCAAACCAGAAACCCATACATGTCAAACATCAGGGGTGAGCTGCACTTGTCGTTTGGCAGGAAAAATGGTCCAATTGATTGCGTGTCGTCAACATAAAAGCATTGACGCTTAGTGATGTATTGCATGAGTCCTCTTGCGTGGCGCTGTCTATTACATGCTACTATACGCAGATGGCAAACCTGCGGCCTCACGATGCCTTCCTCTAAGCCGCTCTCATCATCTTGAGCATGGTCGGGTCGGTCACCGGGTTGATACTCGTGTATCGTGCCGTATACTCTGTGGCATTTCCGGAGCAGGCCCCGCCGGTGCCGTTGCAGACCACTGGCACATTCAGCACGCCAGAGACTTGGTAATCGGGAACGCTACAGTAGTAGGTCAGCATATAAGATCACGAATCCGGGTGTAGGCTCGCGTAAACGCACCCATCGGCTCCAGGGCATAGCCTCTGAATCATCCACAGGTTCTTCTTGTCGTCCTCCCAGATGAACTTGATGTCGCGGTTCTCACAGGGGTATCGGGGTTCGAGGCCTGGAGGCGTCGTCGAAACGGAACTCGAGTTGAACTCGCAAAACGTTGTCACAGCGTTGTTGTCCTCAAAGAATGTAAAGTTGAAAGTCTGCAGTGTTGCCCCAGTATCGTTCGACTTGGCTGTGAACTGTCTAATCTGGAAATCATTGGGGAAATTGCACCCGGCCTGCGCTGCCATTGTCCGGAGAGCCACGGGAGGACTGTATGCCAACGCGCTGATTGCGGCAGCCAATGCCCCAGGCAAAGCGACGAGACTCAGAAGATCGAAACGCATTTTGAGATTGCTGAATTAGCTTTTTAGGAATGACTGGATAGGAGGAATGTCCGTTCAGTTCGGTTGTAGTATGAAGTGCAATATATAAGAGAATGAAAACACACCGACCAGGAGAAAGCAGTCGAGAAAAGGAAGGCGGACATTCTGTGCCTTTCTATCGCTCAGCAACACAGCTCCTTCACGTGGCAAGTGACGTGGTACGGCTTCCTGTCACCCCTTGCGTACACCTCTGGAGCCCCTGGGGCGGAGAAAATGGATCATGGCGGCGCAATTGCCGTGGGACAACCCAAGGGCAACCAGCGTCGATCCCCAGGGCGATCCCTCAAGCGCGCACGGCATCCACAGCCCAGCCTAACCCGCGTTGCCACATTGCGTTGGACGCTGGCCGACGGGCTTCTGCGAACGCGGCGCTAATAAAAGGTGGGCTCTGTAAGACCGGCGTCGCTCAGATGGCCGATGGGATTTTGTGACTCGAGTTGTGTGTTTGTCTTGAGCTGCTGTTGGCCGTGGTACCGCCGGATAGAGTAGGATGGATGCACCAGCTGGAAGTTGACCGTCCACGTCGCTGGCTCGTCAAGCAGTTGGCAAAACAAGCAATACTACCTTACACTCAAGCACAAGAAAGTGATCAGTGTTTAAAATGATATTCTTGCTATACTATTTAAGACGGACAAGAAAAAGACCGAGAAAAATAGCAGGGAGATGCTTTTTACCTGGTAAACCCCTTCTGAAGCATATTCACATGGGAGTAAAGTCTTACTGCCTATATTTTTTTCGCCTGCTGATTGTTCGTTCTTCAATAGCAGGGATACTGATCCACCACCGAAGACAGTAGGACCACAGCTCGAAAACGGAAACCAGAAGAAGTGGATGGGCTTACGCAGAAGGTCCCTTTTCTCCTGAATTGCCGTTTCCCATGATACAATATGTGCGATTGGTGCAAGGTGAATGAATGCGTGTTCTGCGGCACATTGCACAAGACTCATCAGAGGGATTAGGTTGAAGGAGCCGAACCTTCTACTGAGATGACAACATGCCGACTGCTCAAGAAAATCGTCAAAGCGCATGTGATCTTGCAGCCGTTTGTGTCTCTCGCTCATCTGAATTGTTGGCCGCATAAGGCCCGTGGGGACAGAGCGAGTTGTGCATGGCGTTTTATGCTGTGCATTTCGACAACACCACGAAACTTTACCTAAGGTAGGCCCCCTCCCCGAAAAGGAAAAGACAAACCTGGATCCAAGTCTTCGCCAGCCACACTTGCCCCGCCCATCCACAAACACGCTGTGGCTGGTCGCTTACCCTCTGCACGTGACCCACAAACGCACCAAAATTTTCGCTCCCCAAGCCGGGCTAACCACCAAAACCTCCAGTCGAAATTTCGCTTCCCGCCAAATCTTCCTCGTCAACCACCACCCGTCGACTAACCCCCCCAGCCAGCAACAATGGCCAAGGAAGCTACTGCCCGCAGCGGCCTCGCCGTTGGCATCAACCACGGTCACGTACGTGTCACGATCTCACCTCGTGGAGGATCTCTGCTCCGCCTCTCAGCAGACGATGGACGCTGACCGTTGCGACTCTGTTTCGTCTCTATAGAAAACCACCGCCCGCGTCTCCAAGCCCCGTGTCTCCCGCACCAAGGGTCACCTGAGCAAGCGCACCGCTTTCGTCCGTGAGGTCGTCAAGGAGGTTGCTGGGTAAGTTTGAACACTCATTTATTTATTTTTTCGTTGGGTTTCTTTGGGCAGAGCAGGAAGAGCCTTGGGCAACAAGAGTTCATTGGTAGTGGACCGAGGTCTTTGGTATTTAAGAGGAGGACAAGCTTGCAAGCTTGGAGTAGTTGAAGGGAAACAGGCTGGATTTGATCGAATTGCATTATTGAATCTAATGCTAACCATTTATCTTTGCAGTCTCGCCCCCTACGAGCGCCGCGTTATCGAGTTGCTGCGCAACAGCAAGGACAAGCGTGCCCGCAAGCTGGCCAAGAAGCGCGTACGTCACACAAGCCCGAAGCATACCTTTCGCTTTCGAAGCAAATAGCTAACTTGAACCCAACAGCTCGGTACCTTCGGCCGTGCCAAGAAGAAGGTTGACGAGCTCCAGCGTGTCATCGCCGAGTCTCGCCGTGCTGGTCACTAAATCCAGCAACGCCGACTGGTGATATGATACGACAAAAAAGCACTGAATTTGGGGTTTCTGGCATACTTGGGTTTCGCATGGATTGGCGTGGTCACGATTTGACGGCTGTGATGTATTGATGGCTGGGAACAGTCACGCAGCTATCCGGGAATACCAAATTTCGATTGAACACTACTTGTTTCCCCCCCTTCGCTACCACATGGGAGACTTTGTGGTGTCATGCCTTTTATGCTTATAGACATATAGGCTGTGCCATGCAATAATTAAAATGCCGCCATAGTAACAGATACTCCAAACACCATGCTCCCTACCCGTCTAATCTTGCAACCCCATGATTCTTGCTGGCAGGTAGTGATAGAACGTAGTCTAAACCATGTTCTGTGACGATGAACCGCTGTCTTGACCTCGCTATGCCGACTTTACTTTTTTCCAAATTTAAACCACTTGGGAACCTTCTTCCCTCCGCTTTCCTTTCCGTCTTCCTTCTCTTCGGTCGTTTGTGGATTGGGCAATGATCGAGAGCTCTTGGGTTCCTCGACAACCTCCGGTACTTGAGGTATCTCAATAACTTGACCCTGTTTGGCAACACTGGACTTGAGAAATGGTTGCTTGCGTATTTGAGGGGACACAGCATCATCCCAGATCAGGTTGACCAATGTTCGGCCCGAAAGTTTGTAGGCTCTTATCAGAGCGTTTCCAGAGCTATCATCATCTTTGATAACAGTCTTGCCCCCTGGCAGGACAAGTCGAAACTTCTGCTCGCTGTTTGCCATGACATGCCGCACAGCTTCATACAGAAAAGCGCCCGTTTCCTGAGGGCCGACCTCCCAGTCGCTACTCGTGTTGTCTGGGAAGCGGACCTTGATTAACGCAGATTTGACGGCGGCAATCTTGGCCTCCTCGGCTGCAGCTTTATCTTCAAGCTCCTTATCGGAGAGCAGCCTTTTGTTTCTTGAGCTTTCTAATAGACGTGCTTGGTGCAGCTGTGCGTGGGCAATGGTGGGCATGTAGTCTGCCTCATTGGCCGGAGCGAGGGCCGCTGCAGGCGTACTGCCTGTTGGAGCAAGGAAGACGTGTACAGGCTGGTAGGGATCCTCACCCCTCGAAGGCTTGGGGTCGACATCCATGGCATCGTTAGGCTCTGGCTGTTGTTGCGTGGGACCCGGTTGTGGGATTTCTTCTGATTGCGCTGCTGGCTCAGAAGCAGGTGGTGAAGTCGTTTTGGCCAGTTCTGGGCTTTGTACGTCAGATTCCGTAACCTTTTCCTGCCTTTCCTGGGCAACTTCTTGTTCCGCTGCCTCTTCGTCTTTGAAGAACTGTCCGATCTGACCCATGGCCTCAAATAGTGTCTGCTCCGTCTGCTTAAAGCTGAGTCTGATCAGGACACTTCCAGAATTGTACCCCAGCTGGCTCAGCGTCTTCTGGAAATCCTGAAATGAGGCGAGCTCTCGACCCATGATGTTGAGGACAGGGGTTTCGTAAAGCAATTGGCCGCTTCCTGAGGATGTGCCATCGGCTGTCTGAGCAATGCCTCGGGAGGTGAAGTTGAGGTTTCGGCCCTGGTTGGCAGCGCCGCTCTCAAACTGCCGGAGGACTTTCCATAGTGTCAGGTCAGACGGGAACTTGTGTATTAATCGGCCGCCGGGAATTTCTTTGGCTTCGGGCTGAGGCACTTGGAGAGCAACCTGCACTGCCGAAGGCGTCTTCGATTTCTGGACAAGTTCGAGCTTTGCGCCGGGGCTCAGACCGGAGGTGCGAAAGGGGACGGACAAGTCGACTTGCTTTTGGTTATGCCTGTTTCGCAGGGTCAGAAAGAGGTCATGTCATGGCCGAGCAGGATCGGGCGCTTACTTGACGAGGTACTTATCGCTCGGGAGATTCAGCTTTTTGCAAGCTTCTTGCAAGACGTCGGAAAGGTATGTGCCAGGTGTGACTTTGACGGTTGTCCGGCGCAAGTCGCTGGCAATGACCACGACGTGAGCGGACATTGTGATGGCGTGGAAGAGCGGCTTGTCTTTGGCAAGTCGAACTAGTTTCGAGGCTATTTGTGATTTGGAAAGGGTCTTGGGCGACTCTAGGAAGAGGAAGATTGGAGCGATGTCGTACGGCTTCGATCTGTAGGACTGTCCCTTGGTGGGGTCGTGGCGGGGGAACCAGTTCTGGGCGGTTTGACCGTGCGATACAATGGGTATCTTAATATGTGATGATCAAAAGTACATATGAGGGCTGTTGGCTCTTCAGCAGTCTTCGAGCATGACAAACATTCCGAAACCAGATGTGTTTGTTCAGGGACTCGCCCATCAGCCTTGTGCGGGAGGACGGCACGTCAGATGTGGCCCATTCGTCACAGCTTCTCGAACAATCCGCAGGCAGCGCCGTGGTGAGGTAACCGCGAGCACCCAGGCAAAGCTTGGGCCAATCAAAAGCTCCACAGCAGCGGCAGCTCCTACTGGGAAAACGGTACTTGGTCGCTGCGCTATGGACCGGTGACGGCTGAGGTACCGGCCGACCCACGAAAAAAGGTACCTTACCTGAGGTATCCTCCGCCTGGGCCACGCCAGACCGTGTTGCCTTGCATCAGCCAGACGGTACAAGCTGCTCCAGCACGCCTACCTCACTGTGTGCGAGGGAGCTCCAGCGAACCTCTCCTCTGGCCACCATCCGACCACGACGCAACACCATCGCAGACGACGACGCCCACCTCAAACGGCAGATACCCTCCCGACACACGGCCTCCTCTCGGTCTCGCGCTGCGTGTCTTGAATCCCGACGATACAATCCATTGACGCTGCCGTCATCGGCATTTGGGCCCGTGTTCTCTCCGCCTCGTGCCATCCATCATCATGGTATGTAAAGCTCCCAGGCCGACCTGTGAACCGTCATGTTGCTCCGATGCTAAACTCTGTGCCTCGCGATATAGTCATCTCCTTTCTCGATAAGTTAGTATAGCCGCTCCGACGACCCCCTCCTATCTCAAACCATCCGCCTCCACGACCGCACCTCGAGCAAACGTACTAACGAAATGCCCCAGACGGCGGCGCCTGCGTCGCCATGGTGGGCAAGGACTGCGTCGCCATCGCCTGCGACCTGCGCCTCGGCCTCCAGGCTCTCACCGTCTCCAACAACTTCCCCAAGATCTTCCAGTACGGCAGCAACGTCTTCCTGGGCCTGACGGGGCTGGCCACCGACGTCAACACCGTCAGCGACCTCTTCCGCTACAAGGTTAACATGTACCGCCTGCGCGAGGAGCGTCACATCGCCCCCCGAACCTTTGCCAACCTCGTCTCCTCGTCCCTCTACGAGCGCCGCTTCGGCCCCTACTTCGTCTCGCCCGTCGTCGCCGGCATCGAGCCCAAGACTGGCGAGCCCTTCATCTGCGGCTTTGACAGCATAGGCTGCATCGACTTTGCCAAGGACTTCATCGTCTCGGGCACCGCCTCGGAGCAGCTTTTCGGCATGTGCGAGGGCTTGTGGGAGCCTGACCTGGTGCGTGACTGCCCCATACCCCCGTGGTGTTCTTTTTGCGAAGCCTGCTTTTGATGTTTGATGTTTGATTCGAGGATCGAATAGCTGTTAATTTGTTGTGCGCCGTCAGGGACCCGATGCTCTTTTCGAGACCATTTCACAGGCTCTTTTGAACGCCATAGATCGCGATGCGTTGTCGGGATGGGGTGCTCATGTCTACATCATCGAGAAGGACAAGGTCACCAAGAGGTTACTAAAGGGCAGGCAAGATTAGAGTGGTGTTATGGTTGGAGTCTGGCATGCTGGCAAGGATGAGGGAAATCTTCTGTGCTCGCATGTTGTACGAATAGAAAACTCGGTCAAATGCTTAGAGCCAGATCACCAGGACGATTAATAGCCCTGAGCCCAAAGTGCGACCATTGAAATTACGACAATGAATTATTGCAAAGTTACTGCGCCCCGCTGATACGGTATTTAACGTGCTTGTTTAATCATGCATATGAGCTACAGTTCTGATATCTAACATCTAAACCAGCGCCGATGATGCATCATGCCTCCGCTCTAGTTTCTATGTAAAGTTTTCTATTGCTTCTTCTTGTGGGTGAGAACGGGCTTGTTCTCTGTCTTCTGTAAAAAGAAACCCCTCTCAACGAACTTAAGGACCTCGTCAAGGATACTGTTTCGGGAGTCAGCTATGAGCAAGAGGGACATGTGGAGGGTCGGTAAACTTACATGACAGGTGCGCTAATGGCAACCACTGCCTTCCACTCTTCGTAGTTCAGAGGTACGATGGAGAAGAGGGTTTGCAGGACGGGGGTGTACAACAGAGCAAAGTGGAGCGCCATCGACAAGGCGATGGCGTAGACAAGCATCATGTTCTTCCAAAGGGGCAGGGTGAGCAGCGACTCGCTTGAGGAGAGCGCGTTCATGGCGTTGAACATCTCAATCACGACAAGAATCGAAAGGGAGACGGTCGAGGCAGCCTTGGACATGTCGTTGGTGAACATTTGGCAGCCGATCTCAGGGAACTCAACCGAGCAGTGGTGGAAGCGGGAGAGCTGGGAGTAGCTGATCTGAGGGCCGCTCGGGTTGTACATGAACCACCAGACGTAGCCAGCGACAGTCGCCAGGCCGACGTAGGTGCCGATGATCAGGTAGCGGAAGAACAGCCAGCCGCCAATAAGAGCCTCGTCGCGCCTGCGGGGCTGGCGTCTCATGATGTCGTGATCAGGCGGGTTGAAGGAGAGGGCAGTCGCGGGCAGGCCATCGGTGACGAGGTTGACCCAAAGCAGCTGCACGGGGATGAGAGCCTCAGGAAGACCAAGAGCTGCCGTGATAAAGATGGACACGACCTCGCCGATGTTGGACGAGATCAGGTAACGGATAAACTGCTGAGTGTTGTTGTAGATGGCACGACCTTCCTCAATGGCAACCTCAATGGTGGCAAAGTTGCTGTCGGCGAGAACCATGTCAGCGGCCAGCTTGGATACATCAGTACCGGATCCCATTGCAACTCCAATGTCGGCCTTCTTGAGGGCGGGTGCGTCATTGACACCGTCACCAGTCATGGCCACAACCTCGCCGATGGACTGAAGAAGATCGACAAGCTTGGACTTATGGCCAGGCTCGACACGGGAGAACAGGGATGCCCTCTTGGCTGCCTCGAGCTGCTCGCTGGCGCTGAGGTTGTCGAATTCGCGTCCAGTGTAGCTCTTGCCAGTAAGGTCCTCATCAGGTCCAAACACGCCAATCTTTCGGCAGATACTCTCAGCAGTGTTGCGGTTGTCACCAGTGATGACGATGACACGGATACCAGCATCCTTGCACTGTTGGATCGAGCCAGGGACCTCGTCTCTGGGAGGGTCCAACATGCCCACCATACCAAGGAAAGTCATGTTCTGCTCAAGCTGGGCGTACTGTTCTGTCGTCTTGGCAGAGTGAACCAGAGAGTTGTTGGAAACATCATCAATGCTAGCAAGAGCAATGACACGGAGACCAAGGTTACCATATTCGACGATCTCCTCCATCAGGAACTCGGAAAGCTTCTTGTTCAAAGGCACCTCCTTGCCGTTTGGTCCAAGAAGGGCCTTGGAGCAACGGTCAATGATCGATTCAGGGGCACCCTTCACCAAGAGCTTCTGCTTGTTTCCGTCTTGAACGAGCACAGACATGCTCTTCCTGTCGCGAGAGAATTCGTAGGTGGCAAGACGAGGCATCCTCTTCTGGTACTGAGCACTGGCGTAGTGGACGCAGTCGGCAGGGTTGGTTCCTTGGGGCGGGCAGGGTCCGATCTTCTCCGTAAGGACCCTCAAGGCACCCTCGGTGGGCTCTCCAATATTGCTGAATTGTTCACTTCGGCTGTCGTAGGCCAGCTGGGCATCATTGCAAAGAGCAGCCACTTCAGTAAGTCGTCGCGCAGTCTCCGAGGTAGCAGTCAGGTTGTTCACAGGCTTGCCGTTGGCGAGGATCGCGCCCTGGGGGGCGAAAGTGGTGCCTTCAACATCCAACTCGGTGAGCCCAGTGCCATTTTCATTCAAGTACGCGATCTTGTTGACGCTCATCTGGTTGGTGGTCAAGGTACCGGTCTTGTCAGAGCAGATGACACTGCAACTTCCCAGTGTCTCGACCGAGGGCAAGCTACGGACAACGGCGTTCTTGGCGGCCATCTTCCTAGTGCCGAGGGCGAGACAAGTGGTAATGACAACGGCCAAGCCTTCGGGAATGGCAGCGACTCCCAGGGAAACGGCAATCTTGAGGTAGTAAATGGCTCCCTTGGTCCAGCTGCCATGGCTGGGGTCGTTGAAGTTGGGAAGGTTGATAAGCCAGACCAGAATGCAGATGACTGTGATGACCTTGGCCAAGCTGTCGCCGAAGTCATTCAGCTTCTGCTTCAGGGGTGTGGGCTCCGAGATCTGAGCGGTAATGCTGTCGTGGATGTCTCCAATGGCAGTGTTCGAGCCAGTGAGGACAACGACGGCCTTGGCGCGGCCGGTAACGACGGTTGTGCCAGAGAACAAGATGTTCACCTGGTCTTGTAGAACAGCCTTGTCATCCTTAACCACAGCCTTGGGGTCCTTGCTGACACTCTCGCTCTCGCCAGTCAGGACGGCCTGGTCAACGGAGAAGCTGTTGCTCTCGATCGAAATGATGCGACAGTCGGCTGGGATGCGATCGCCCACAGAAATGGTGACGATATCTCCAGGAACCAATTCCTCGGCTTTGACACGGGACACGATGCCACCGTTTCGAATAACATTCGCTTCGTTGGCGGAGTACTCTTGCAAGGCGGCAATGGCCTTCTCGGCACTGCTTTCCTGCGAAACACCGACGACAGCATTGAGGACAAGGATGGTGAGGATCTGAGAGGGTTAGTAGCTGCCATGGAATGCGAAGGAGCGCGTAGGGGTTCTACTTACAACGGCGGGGTCAACGAAGGCGCTCCAGCCGCCCTCGTCCTCGAAAAGCGCGAGGGCAAAGGAAACAGCAGCGGAGCCGAGCAGGATGAGAACAAGCTGATCCTGGAACTGCTCGAGAATCAAATGCCACAGAGGCGTAGGTGGCTCTTCGGGAATAGCTGAAGCAAAGGTTAGAGCCGGCCGCGGCGCAAACAACGAGACATGTTCGAATCAACTCACCATTGCTGCCATGCTCCTTTCGCAACTTCTTCACCTGGTCGTCAGAGAGACCATTGCCGACATCGACCTGGAACTTGGTAAGGACCTGGTCGACCGGATGAGCAAAGGCATTGTCCATGCTTGCTTGGCGTGCGTGGGCGCCGAGGACCACCTTGCTGCGAGACTGCGCAACTCGGATTGGGGGGGCGATGACGGGGTAAGGCGGTGGAAGGATACAAGATGCTTGCGCGCGCACAAGAGACGAGCTCCAGAGGAGAGGCGAGGGCGAAGGGGAAAGGAAGGAAAGGGAGGCGGGGATGAAAGGTTGAAGGGAGTGTAGAATCAACGAAGGAGAGGAAAAAGAAGCGAAGGGTCAAGAACTTGTCATGACCGTCCCGATGTCCCAAGAATTGCCAAACAAAAAGACCCACGTGGCGGAGAGAGAAGGCTGAAGAAGAGTCCCGATACCAGGGCTCAGGTTCCAAAGGCCGACAGAAGCCAGAAAGCTCAACGTGTCGTTAATTTTTTTTGGCGGCTGCCAGCGCCCCTGCAATCCAGTTCACCAGGCCTGGCCGAACAGGGGGCCCGCGCACTGAGCCTCGCCCCTCATACCCCCTCGGGCCTCTCCACCGGCCAGTCAGAGGCGATGGAGGGCACCTAGCGTCGGCTAGTTCCTGGCGCCGCCTCCAATCATCAGCCGGCTGAGGTAGCCAGGCAGTAGGCTCTTAAGGACCGTACCCCGGACTCGACCCTTACCGTGCCTGAGCCCTTCCGGATAGGCCCCGACCAGTGCAGTGGTAGTTGGTAACGTTATAAATCATGGACCAATTGGCTCCGGCACCCGATGCATCGCCCGAGGGCCCTCTGACCAGCCCACCCATACCCATCTTGACACCTTTTCCCGCTAGAGTGTGCTTTCTCGGCCAGAGCGAAGCTTGCCTCAACGTTCGGTATCCTTGGCCTCGGCCTCAGATGCAGTGAGACTGCGCCGTCGGTATGAAGTGGATGTGCAGCTTACGTACCTTCGTGGTCTTCAAGGCTCAGAATTGCCATGCCAAGTCCGGATTGTCCATGTCTTCGGTGGGGCTCCACGCCGATGTTCCGAACGGACCCCCACCCCAAGGCTCGGCAATGGCCTGCCTTGAGGTACCGCTGCGCCCAGTCGTCGCTGGAGATGTACATGATCGCTTCAAGATATTTGGATCTGGGGCTGATCTGTCGCAAGCTGGTTCTTTCACTAGATCTGCATCGCAAGTTTTGTGCCGGAAAGCCAGACGGGTCCTGCCCGACGTCAGTTGTGCGTCCTACGGCGCTGGAAAGTCGTCTTGGCAGCATTGATTGTACGCAGCAACTGCACGTCACTCACTACCTTACCAGATCCTCACTCAAAAGATTCTGCTGACCAACCCCTCCTCAACTTATGTGGGGGGTCAATGGGTATATCTGCGTCCGGTCAGTTTGTCAGATACATGACTACACCAAGATGGATTGCTCCTAATTAGTAGTGTTGAACCACGAATCGTGGTGATGAATTGTATGAAGCTATGTGATTCCCGAGGTCATTTCGGTAATTGTCCTTTACGAATAGATGTTGCAAGCCTGCCCTGTGATCTAACTACAACGACGATAGATAGATAAGGTAAAGACTCGGACAGTGTACTTCGGAATAACTTGCCCCTTGCCTATGAACTTTCAAAGCCCAAATTACATGTTGTTTCAGCATCTCACGGTATGGCACGGAGTAGATATGTTTGTCCATTTTTGCTGCGTTGCTGCGTTGCTGCGTTGCTGCGTTTGTGATCTGCGATATGCTTGTGCCTTGTTATGATGCAAGTCAAAAGCCATGGTTTCACCAGCGACAATGGCCTCTTATACGGCGTCCCAGTCTTTCCGGCGAACCTCGAGACATGATTGCCTCCAATGTTCTGGAATTGTGCTTCGAATTCTGGCCGACGGATACGCCGCCGTTTTGGCCGATGACTTATGCTCATCAGTCATAGAACTATTCATCTCGCGGCGTTAGGGTGCGCAAGGCTAGCCTGCCTTATCCATATGTTCGCGACCGCATCATCCGACCGCCTATTCTATCAGGGGTTCCAAGGCTAGACCTCCCCATCGTGGTGGTACAGCATTCTCGTGCTACGTCTTCAGTGCTGTGACAGTATGCCTATTCTCGTGAACGCAAGCCACGGCCGATATTCGGTGCAGCCATAATTGAATCGAGGTCAAGTCGGTACGTCAATGACAGAAAGCTGCTCGTACGCTCTTCCTCGGCACCAATTGGCACCTGCTCGCTCCGACCGGATCGGATGAGGGTAGTGCTTGACGGGGTTGTTCCTGGCACCCCGTTTCCTGCCTGCCTTCTGCATCTAACGACCGACACTTGGGATGCCGGCTGGGACTTACTTCAAGGTCCAGGTGTTTTGCCTTTGGCTACCGTGCCCAGCCTCTTGTTCGCTAAATCATCTCTTCTTATGAATACCGCATCCTGCATTCTTCCCCCTTCTCGTTTCCGACTCACCATGATTTGAAGATATCCAGGATCTCTGGATTTTTTGGGGCCTTTTTTGGTGTTTTGAACTCCGTCTTCGCATGGCGGCTTTTTTGGACTCTTACTATTCGGTCTTCCATAAGACATGGCTCTTGTTTACTCTTCTTGTTCGCCACCCAGCTCCATCCATAGCTCCCGAAAAACAAGCTGGGCACCCTCCGGCTTGTTGGCACAATCTTCAGCTTCCCTCCGAAGCATCACGCCAGTCCGTTTCGAAACGACACTGCCTCCTGACCTAAATGCCTTTGTTATCGACGGCTTCGGTGGCCTCGATGGCATAGACAGCTCAAGTACTTCGGGGCTTGCCTTCCAAGACGAACTGATCGATCCGAACTCCAACACGGCCGGTGTTGTTCGTTTACCCTCGAAGCAAACCGATGATGTTGCTCCCAAACCTAAGGACCTACCAATTCTTGGTTCAAAGCGGCCGTTTCATAGATGGATGAAGTCTCTGCATCGGCGGGCGCAGCGACGTAAACAACTACCAAGTTGTGCTGACACCGGCGATGGGCAACAGAATTTGGACGCGGAGGAAGAATCACAAGCAGGTCCATCACAAAGGCATGGTCACAGAGCATCATCGTCAGGGTCTTCCTTTGGTCTCATCTCCGCTGTTCGGAGCGCTAGTGTCAGTCTCTCGAGCGTCAGCGCCGTGACCAGATCCAGGAGGAACACCATTCGCTCTCAAGCTATCTCTCGCACAGATCGCAGCAGCCGCGCCTCGATGTCATGTCCTAGGGCATCCGAAGAAAGTGCTCTCGATGAGGAGTACCCCTTGATTGACGCAGCAACCATAGATCGTTCACTTCAAAGAAGACGAATCTTGGAGGAGATGATCAGTACCGAAGAGAGTTACATTGGCGATGTTCGCTTCTTGATCAATGTGAGTTTCAAAACTTTGACCTGGATAGTCTCCTACCTGATTCTAGATGCAGGTGTATATTACCATGCTGGCACCTCTTCCTACTTTGCCAGCAGGGTTGCGGACCTCTATAAACCAGAACTTGACCGAGATTGTTGAACTTCATGAAGAAATTCTTGGAGAGTTACATAGAGTTGTGCCTCATTCGGAGTATAACCAGTTAGATGGCCCACTGCCTACGGCGGTTTCTTCACGGCCCCTCTATTGCGGTCACCGTCGTTTGAATAGCCTAGATGCTGTTCCGGAAGACAATGCAGCCACAAAGTGGCTCCGAGAGACCCCGGGGATGATATGTGAGCCACAGGTTGCTGCAGAAGTGTCAAGAATTTTTGGCAAAAAGGTTTTAATAACCCGTACTCCCACAATGCTGTGACGCCATCATTAACAGTGGTCCTAGATTAATCGGTTCTTCATATATAAGGAGTATGGAGCAAAGTACGAGATGATGATGAAAGATATTACACTGGCCCAGAGAACCATGCCTGAATGGGACTTGTACCAGAAAGGCCTTGAGATTCTAGCATCTACGCTTGGCACCGTACGAAGCAAGGAAGTTGCATCCAAGAAATCTCTAAGTATTGGTGATCTACTGGTGAAGGTACGTGAGTGACATCGAAACTTATGTCCTCGCGCTAAAGATTTCTTGTTTTAGCCCATCCAAAGAGTCTGCAAATACCCCTTATTATTTGCCGAACTGCTCAAGTACACACCCTTTACTGATTGTCCCAACTCTCACATGGAAGTGGAGGCGGTGCTCATACGACTCCGTGAAGCAACGGGTGAAATCAACCGAGCTACTAACGATACGCGGATGAAGACCACTTTGGAAAAGACTTGGCTTCTCCAAGATAGGCTTGTGTTCATGAATCGAGTATGTATTCCTTGGTTTTTGGGCTCGACACAACTAATTGGCATACAGAAATTAGACGCAGTTTCCAAAAACCAAATTCGATCCTTTGGTCATATTCGATTATGCGGCGCGCTCTACCTTTGTTGGCAAACCAAGAACGGTATCGACGGCCAATATGTAATATGCTTGTTGTACCGCGACGTACTCTGCTTTGCGTCAGCCGGTAGAGTAGAGCCCATTTACACGATACTTGCTTGCATTGATCTACGAGGCACCAAAGTAGAGGAGGCAGATAATGGACGCGGTAAGAAGCCGAATTCTGATCATTTTTACCTTGAATGTGAACAACTATCTGATCCAGGGACGTTAGGGCTCCAATGTCACACAGCCCCCTTCTCCTGGAAGCTGGTATTCGAATGCGATCATCAGCTGCACGAAGTGATCATGGCTGCATGCACTGCAAAGGAGGAGATGGAATGGCGAGCACGCTTGGCCAACCCAACTGAGGAGTCTCACTCAAATGATTGCCCGATACTGGGAACCTTGCACCTTGGAATCAAGAGCCTTGGTACAGTCTTTGGGAAGCCAGGTAAGTATAAGCGACGACGGATAAAGTTGAAGAATATCAGAGGAAAACAGTCCAGAAATTTGACCTGCCATTAGGTACAATCGCACGCAGGCTTTCCATTCACCGGGCAACAACAGTGGGACCCAGGTCGCAATTATGCCAAGTTATTCTGAAGAATACGAGTGCTGTACGGGACACGTCGAGCGACGGGTCGGCGGCTTTGACTATCAACCGCTCGCAGTCTCTCCTGACCACCAACTACCGAGTGGCCATCCTAGCTCCGCCTCGAAGCGAGAGGGCACGACTCGAGGCGCTTTTGGGCGATGTCTGGACCAGAGATGTCTTGCCATATCCAGGTATGGCTACGAGGTCGCGTAGTGAGCACTTGGTCCGGTCGTCGGCCTCGTCCATGATGCGGAAACTGAGTGTGGCCAGCATTGCTAGCTCATTTACCAGGCGATCCGGCAGCACAGGTCCGAGACAGAAGCTTGTTGAGCCAGAAGCCATTGGAGATGCGTCGAAGCGGTCTAAGAGTCATGATACCTCGGACAACAACACAGCGAGTGATGCCGCCCCTGATGCCGACATAATCGTGACAGACCACCTCCCATGCGCCTCTGGGAAATCAGTCACCGTCCACCGGCCTCCGACTCCAGAAAACATGGAGCTCTCAGAAGTCTTGGGCACGATTCGATATCGCGACAAAGCTAAACATGAAGCAGAGGACAGGGATATGCTCATCCTACGGGCTTCATCTTCCAACAGCTTGCATTTGAGCCAGTCTTTAAGATCTAAGAAGTCCGCCTCATTTTCGCTGAAAGAAAACCTATACCGACAAGGAGACAACAAGGCCTGCGAGTCATCATGTAGAGAAGCCAGGGGAACCGTAGCCAGAGATCTGGGCAAAGGCCACGGTTTTCGAAGCCTCTTCCAATGAAGATGGAAGACCAAGTTGAGCGCATGAAGAGTGGAGCGTCGGTAGGCTTCGAGGCAAGGAATGCATGGGCTGCGGCAAGGCACAGTGTGGTATGGTATATGTATCGTATTGGTATGAGAGACTTGTGCTACAGTAAGCATCCCTAGAACGAGTCTCAAGCAATTTCTCAATATTCAACGACTATTGAATTTAGTACATGTTCAGTCCCCGACTCAGCGCCAAACAAGGAGCAAGCTCCAAGTAAGATGGTTTAGTGTGGCTGATTCTAACATTGCATAGACGGCAAGGTAATCTCTGCTGCGGTCCAATGTGTTTCCAGTGTGTTGAACATTCAAGGACTGCCGCACCGATGAAATACTCCCTGCAATCGTGGCAGTTGATAAAGCGATGAGGATGGTGATGGATTGAAATGAAAATTTGCTCAACCTTTGGGTCTACGGGCCAAGTTTGTGCCAAGGAATCATGACACATGGTCGAGGCACTTTGCTTCATGATGCCCAAGCTCACCTTGCTTGCCGTGTCCACAAGACGACAACGAACGATATCAAGGCCAAGCGGGCTCTGCCTCTGCTCACGATGCATGGGCCTCTCGGCCGTTGCTTACATCCCTTGGTCATGTCAAGTCACCGCCGGGATTTCGAAGCTTCGATGGGGCCATGAGCACACGAGCAGGTTCAGTGACGTACTTGGAGTGGCTCCGTTGCCCGATGCAAGGTGGCAGTGTGGAGGAGCATATGATGAGCCAGGTTATGTGGTTAGTGGGGGGGTACCTCGACCCTGCTGTGGCCTACCGCAGCGGGGGAGGTACCAGGGGATCCGCAGGTAAAGGTAAGGTACCTTAGATGGTGGGGCTGGCATGTTTCTGTGTTTCTGGGAGCTGGCAGCGTTGCTCCATCTACGAAGCCCTATGACGTAGCTGCCGCTTGAGCTCCTCCTCTGAAGCTTTCCTTTTAAGCCTTCGTATCGTGCAGCTCCGGCCTCTCTTCCCTTCTTCTCCTCATCATACAGACTAAATACCCCCCAATTGAACCAGCTTCTGCGATTCTACGAATCCATTCTAACGTTTTTCTTCACCTACACCTTACTACATTATTCCAGACGAGCCTTGCCTTGTCTGTTCGAACCATTTGACGCATCAGCATTAACCAAACGTCACGCGATACCCCGCGCTGCTCTTCCCGGAGAGCTTCCCTACCTCCTCACCAACCCACACACACCAAACCATCCATCACAATGACTCGAGGCGAGGCTTCCCAGGCCAAGATTCACTTCAAGGGCCAGAACGATGACTTCCTGGTCTTCGTCGAGGATGTCGACCTGTTCAAGAAGTGGCAGGGTGACAAGAGCATCCCCCTGGCGCACTTCATCTCTTCATTCAAGATCTTCGTAACCCACAAGTAAGCCAAGCCTATCCAGGAAGAACATCTGATACTTGGCTTGGATCTAACAACTCTCTAGGCAAGGCGCTCAGGGCCAATACGACGCGGCCTCGAAGGGTTCGCTGTCGGCCGAGTTTGGCACCGAGGACGAGGACGAGGTCATCAAGAAGATTCTTGAGGGCGGTTCTCTCCAGCTGGTAGAGGTAAGCAACCAACCCAAGTATACATACTCCAGACAGCCTGCTAACGATTGCCCTTTTGCAACAGTTCCCTGCTCGCCAGGGCGGTACAAACGACTCCAAGGGTCCCATGGCTGCTCACTAAGCAATGGATGAATACGGCGTTTATTTGCGAGCATATTGCGACTAGCTTCGCGTTGGGGATATGGGCAATTTGCATTTCACGGCGGAATAAGGCGCTCCAAGGCTGGGATGATAAAGCTGGCCGGCAGCCAGCGCTTCCCAATAGTATAGTAGTCATGCAATAAAGACCTTGCGCCCAAATATGACCTTTGCTTGTGCTACAACCCAGTGTGAAAAGCTTCTTGGTGATACATCCATGATACAAAGGCCGTGTCGCCTTCAGTGATGGCAATCACCCACAAGGCTACCGTATGTTGCGAAATCTATCCATGCACTTTGAGTTCCTAATTCGACTTTCACGACTTTCGAAGCTCGCAAAAAGCGACATGGTACGTGCTCTGGCTGCTGCGCGTTTGCGAACGGCAGCTTCAGGACACGCTGCGGTGACCGGGCTTCCTCATTTTACCTTGAGTGGCCCTTGCTGCTGCTGCAGCATGAACCTGAAGTAGGGGATGCCTTTCTCACGTCATTTGGCATTAGAAATGTGCTTGCGCGACCGGTATCTGCGACACTGCAATGCCATGAGGAAGCATTGCCCCGGTCTTGGACAAGCTCTCCGCAAACTTCAAGCTTTCAGTAGAGGCCGACTTCGTTTGCTGAGATTACTGGCCGTTCCTGCTGCTGGACATTGAGAACAGAGGATGGCATCAGGACGTCTCTCTCTACGTTCTGCTCTCGAGTAAGTTATGCGCTTGCGGTTTTCTCTTTGTGGTATCATGAGACTTGCTAGTAAGCCATCCATCTTGCTCTCACTTAGACTGAGCAAATTATCTGGCGAGCTCGGCAGTTAAGTGTCAAGAAGCAGCAAGTAAGGTAAAGGTATCTTAGTAGGCGTTGACAGGTGCTGCATGTTGCATGCTGCGTGCCACCACTTGCAGCTCCGTACACACGGCGTAATAAGGTAAGATAGTTGTGTTAGCGCTGGTGCTGGTGCTGGTGCTAGCGTTGGCGCTGGCGTTGGCGCTGAGGCTTCTGCTGCCCCCCCCCCCGTTTCCCCCTCCCTTCCCCTTCCT